>JACXGI010006610.1:0-41193 GCA_016801175.1 Esox masquinongy
TCCTTCTACAGCTGTACGTCCCGACCACCTTGTCTAGGTTGTCCACACCTCCTTTGTTGCGGTTGTAGTCCAGGATGATCGCGGGTTTCCTGTCCTGGCGCTCGCTGACGTCCGCGTCCGTGTGCAGCGTGCTCAGCAGTACCACGTTCTTGTTTTTCTTGGGCATGTAGGACACCAGAGTCGCGCTCGGCGTGAAGGCAAACCTGGACGAAAAGACCTCTCTGCCCTTGGTCGCGAGCAGCGCGACCGGGAGCTCGGGCTTGTTCTTGCGAACCGTGCCCACCATCGTGATCTCCCTGGCCAGGAGCTGCCGTCCGAGTTTGTAGGAGGTGAAGAAATTGTCGCACGTCACGTTGTGCCCCCTGAGCCCCTCGGTCACATCGAGCACTACCCGCATGCCCTGGTTCTTCTCCGGCCCCCCGACGGTCGGCTTCCCGGTGTACACTTGCATCTTCCACGCGTCGCTGGATTTCGCGTCGCAGGCCACCCACGACTTGATCCCGTATTTCGCGGGCTTGCTGGGCATGTACTGGCGGAAAGGCCAACGACCTGGGTGGACGAGAGAAGATGATGATGATTACGATGACGAGCATCGAAAACCTCTAGGTTTTCGTACAGATGTGCGTGCGTGTGTGCGTGCGTGCACCACCTCTGAACGGAACCAGTTGCTCGTCCACCGTCACGTGAGGGACCGGGTTGTACAGGCACGGCAGCCGCTCGGCCCACTTGTCCCAGACCTCTCGTATGGCCGCCAGTTTGTCAGCGGCGCGTCTCGCCGGTCGCGACTCGCGGTCGTCGAAGCGCAGCAGTCTTGAGTATGTGTGAAAGAATTTCAGAGGCATCGTGGCGCGGAATATCGTCCTTCCGCTCTCCGCGTCCCACAGACTGACAGCGGCCTCGCCTCAGGACCTGTATACGCCCGCCAGGATCAGCAGCCCCACGTAGGCGCGCAGGTCGATCGCGTCCATCGCCTTCCAGCCATCTGCGTATTTCCGAGAGCCCTCGAGGTTTGTCATCTCCTGGACCACGGTCTCTATCGCGGATGTGATGAACAGTTGGAACGTGGAGGCTATGTCCCGTGTGTGCGAGACCGCGTGCTCCGTGGGATCCGGGGGCATCGTCCCCGCCACGTTAGGTTCCGACCGCCTGCCCTGTTTGGGATACGCCATCGAGGACCACGCGATCGTTCCGCTTTTCGACCGGAACGTCTCTCTCTCGGCCCCGGGCACGTCTAGGTCCTGGTCTGACGACGAGGACGAGGCGCGGTCGTCTTCGTACTCCGCGTTGTATTCCTCTCCGTCTTCTTCCTCTGACACGTCCTCCTGCTCCTCTTGCTCCTCCTGTTCCTCCTCGTCCTCCTGTTCCTCCTCATCGTCAGGGTAGCCAGGCGGGATATTTGCGAAAAACTGTTCTAGAACCTGTTTCACGGTGCACCTAGCCGCGCCGATCATCGCTTCCGAGCCTCGGACACCGAACGAGCAGCACGCAGGCACGCGCAGCGGACCAATGTTAGTATCTTTTTCTCGGTCTCGGTACAGCGGCTGCGGGTTCGTGTCTGAGACCCGAAGGCAAGGTGTCTGAGACCCGAAGTCGAGGGGAGCGCGGCAGGCCGACTCGCTCGTGTCAGAGAGACCCGAAGGCGAGGCGAGCGGCCGACTCACTCGTGTCGGGGAGACCCAAAAGGCCATGCGAGTGTGGCGGGCCGCTCGTGTGTCAGAGAGACCCGAGGGCGAGGGTGGAGGCAACTCGGTCGTGTCAGAGAGACCCGAGGGCGAGGGGAGCGGACACGTTCGTGTCTGAGAGACCCGAAGGTGAGGGGATCGGGTAACTCCTCGGTCGTGTCAGAGAGACCCGAGGGCGAGGGGATCGGGTAACTCCTCGGTCGTGTCAGAGAGACCCGAGGGCGAGGGGAGCGGACACGTTCGTGTCTGAGAGACCCGAAGGCGAGGGGATCGGGTAACTCCTCGGTCGTGTCAGAGAGACCCGAGGGCTATGGGAACACGCAGCCTGCTCGTGTCTGAGAGACCCGGAGGCGAGGGGAACGTGGCGGGCCGCTCCTGTGTCAGAGAAACCCGAGGCCGAGGGGGACGAGGCAACTCTTCGGTTGTGTCTGAGAGACCCGAAAGGCCATGCGGGCGTGGCGGGCCGCTCGTGTGTCAGAGAGACCCGAGGGCGAGGGGAGCTTGGCAGTTCCTCGCTCGTGTCGGAGAGACCCTAGGGCAAGGGGAGCGCGGGCAGGATAACGGTGGGTCTCTCTGACCCCGGTGCGAGGCGAGGGGTGGGATAACGGTGGGTCTCTCTGACCCCGAGGCGACGCGAGGGCTGGACAGGCTGTCCACGGGTCGTTCAGACCCCGGGACGACACGAGGGTTAAATGTAAAAACTACTTGCATTTTCACTGATAACTATGACTGACCTTTCAAAATATTCTATATTAGGTTGGACAACTTTTACAAGCCTTGATTTGATCAAAAAATCTAATTCAGATTTAATACATATTTTCAAACATTGAAAAAAACTATTGTATGGCAATAACTTTTCAATAATTGACAAAACTTCATTCCAAGTTCAAAATATTTTTACAATTGAAAAACAGTTATATTGCAATAACATTTTCAAGAATTTACATAGAAACTTCATTCCAAGTTAAAAATATTATTCAGTAGGCTGGCAACTTTCACAACCTTTCATGAGATCGAGAAATCACACTTAGATTTTATACACATTTTCAAACATTGAAAATTACAGTTATATCCCAATACCGATTTTGAAAATTGACATAAAACCCCCATTCCAAGGTCAAAATATTCTATACTAGGCTGGACAACTTTTACAACCTTTGATTTAATCCAAAAATCACACCAAGAGTCTTGAGAACTTTCAAAAACACAGTTTTATTGCAATAACATTTTCAAAAAATATCATAGAAACTTCATTCCATGTTCAAAATATTCTATATTAGGCTGGACAACGTTTAAAACCATTGATTTTTGCCAGACCATGTCAGCGGAGCCGGCCCAGAAGATTGAATGTCTCTTACTGAGTGAGTGCCTGACTGACTGACTGACCGACCGACCATTGTTAAATAGCGTAGTGGTTAGAGACGTGGCCCCTCACACTTGACAGCCAGGGTTTGACCCTCAACACAGCCCAAACAAATCAGGCCTTAGGTTTTGTTCAGGATAGACTAGATCTTCGCATTATATTGCAATGGACGAAAATAATGCTTGCGTTTTCGATTTACATAGCGTAGTTCAAATTGCGTAGTGGTTAGCTATTCAACTGTCTGTTTGTTTTCTAAAGAAACAAACCAGCAATGGAGTGATTTGTGTCATTGTTGTCATTATAGGCACGGTATAGCTATTATCTAGACGTCTACAGTAGTCCCTTTTTAATTTAACGTGTTAAATCTAGTGTAGCAATCCTGTTATATCTGTTGTTCGTTTGGATGTTAACTAATGTAGGGAACTGTGGCATTTCAACTAATTGGTTTGACAATGCAAGTATACAGACACCACATCTCTACACACATCATGTGCACCCACACCCGCTTTTTAAATAGCATAGTGGTTAACACTAGAACCACCAAATGCCTATGCCAATTGGCGTTTGAGTTGGTAATTAAAATAAAACTGCCATTTTGAAAGCTACACCCTCCTCCTTCCATGACTTTTCCTAAATAGTTGTATATTACATTGTTCCGTTGTCAGAATTCTAAAGTGACGTACAGAAAACTATTTAGAGACTATTTACCTGTTTTTTTCTACTCCGTTTTCCGACTTAATCCGCCAACAGCCCACGCCACTTAGCACTGGTACCCAAATGATACCCAGGCACTAATCACCCCTCACTGAATACATGACGTCAATGGATGAATGTGCGATACTCCCAGACGAATGAAAACTTGATTAGGATATTACTGAAACATAATACAAATGATATAGGCTACTTATCACATGGGTTACCGTTTTTCAATAGGAGATTCAGCTTATTGTGTAGGCTAATTCATCAAATGTAAATAGAAAATGTAAATCTACATTATTTTAGGAGGGAAAGAAACTAAATCGCACACACATCCTATTGTCTCTCTTTGAATTTTCTCTGCTTATTTTACTGAAGATTAATATTCTACAAATGTATTAGGCTAAATAATTATTCACAAAACGAAATTCCAATGATATCTCGTCTTTTTCTACTAACTCCTCTCGGTTTTTCAATAACTTATTCATGTCACTATAGAATATATAGGGCAAGTATAACAGAGGTTGACATATATAGAGGTTTGACATAGGAGTGTTTCTGGACTATCACCCTTTATGAATGTATGTATAATCAATGTACACCTGAGAGAGAATACAATGAATCAATATGGTAACAGTAATCAATGTATCAGGAGTATATAATCAATAAATATAATCACTGTTAATCACTGTTTGGGGATAATCAAGTAATAATGAATGTATAGGGCCCTAATGGCTCTATTATTTTTATAAAATCCCTGAAGCCTGCGCCACCAATATTTAACAAGGAACGGATCTTGGAAGGTTGCGAAACAATGGTGGCGGATGGGGAGAAAGATCCGCCCAATAATTAGCATAAGGGGGTGGCCAGGAAGGTTATGCAAGATAATACTGTATAAATGTGTGTCCGGAGTTGGCAAGACAGTTGTTCCTGCAGGTCAACTCGGCTTTTATGATTGCTCATTAAAAGTCTAATTTGAATCCACAAACTCCTGAGTTATTGCATCTTTTTGAGTTGTTGCATCCTTTTTGGCAAGAAGATACATTTTTTCACGACATATTCTTGGAGGCACCGCTGAGATTGGCACGAGGCCAGGTGGACGGCTGCCAAAGGCACTGAGGGTCGGGTTATATAAATGACACGAGCCACGCTAAGCGGTAAGCATGTTCTTGCTCTAAATTTCTTAGTTTGTGTGACTTGACCTTCCAGGCCGGGCCTGGGTAGACAGTTAGAGCAGCCCTGCGAGATGTTCTGGTTTAATGATCCTTATGCAAAAAAGAGAAGAACGGAAGATATTTAGATTGTCTCCCGATAGTTACTGGTAAATGGGAAAAATTTCGCGAACAACACTCTTTGAGAAGAAGGATATACTACGATACATACAGGAATATAGTTTCACAGAAGTATAGAAGAAGTGGGAGCTACATTAGTCACTACATCTACATCTCTACTACATCTCTTTAACTATACTAAGAGAAAGAGAGAACGTAATTCGGCGTATATCTAAGGAAAGGAGTTACAAAGGTATTAGACGGCCTGGACAACAAAAGTGGAAGTTGTCTGGATTGAGGAGGGAGAAATTAAAATCTGGTCTAACTATCCGAGTTTGGATGTGCATATAGCTAGACAGCTAGAGCAACCACTGAAGATAATTTGGTTTGCTGATCCATATGGGCACAAGAACACTATTTGAAGTATTGCCAGAAAAACGAAGACTTTGTCTGCCAATTATTACAAACACATATTCCTTGAGAGATAACATTACTGCTACCACGATCTCAGTAACAGTATTTAAAAAAGAAGAGGCTATCTGTTGCGATCCAGACACCAGAGATATATTGGTTAGGTTGCAGTCTGCACATACAATAGACAAACAGGTCACGTGGATTGAAGTAGCAGGTGGGAGAATTTGGTCTAGTAATCCAGAATTAGATATACCCATAATCAGACAAAGGCAGAGGCCAGGAGAGGAAGTGTGGTTTTGATTGACTTTGGGAAAATACATGATCAGACCATACACATATAGAAAGGCTCCAAGATAGATGGGTTCAAAGAACGTATCAGACTTGGAGAGAAGATTTTTCGGTTACTCTGTTTATAGCAAGAATATATAAGGAAGAGGTGTATGAACAACGGTATGAGGACACAGGCGAAGTGATAGCAAGGAGAGTGGTTACGGGTATGCAAGATCAAGAGGTGATTTGGTTGTCGTGGCGGGGTAGGCGTGTATGGTCCAGTCACCCAAATCTAGATGAACCCCTCACTAGGCAAATGCAGAGACCAAGAGAGTGTGTGGTTTTGAGAGGAGAAGACTGATGACGAGAGTGTAATACTGCGTTTGTACATTGTAAAGTGGTAAAAGTTAAATAAATTAAACTTCAGTTGATTATTGTTGTTTGTGTGGATTATAGTATTAAGAGAACTCTAGGCTAGTGGTGGGGTTGTCAAGCTTGATTGAAAACACTTAGATAGAAAAGAGGGCTCTAAGCAGTGGTTCCAGATAAGAGAATGTGCCAAGTTAGGTGGCAGACATCCCGGGAGGGGAACAGGCCAAGTGAAGGGAGTCCCGAGAAGAAGGGAGTTTGGCAGAGTAGAGAACTAACATTCCAATCTAGAACACAGGGGTAAAAAGCAAAAAATGGCAGGGCACCAGTTGAGCTCCTAGTAAAGAAGTTTCCCTTGTGTGGAGAAGAGATTAAGGCCATTTCTGAGGCCTTAGAGAAAAGGACCAGGAAAATGGCAACAAAGTGGCCGAAAGAAGAGAAATTTGATGTCTCATTATGTGAAGAGATGGACACTATCATAAAAAATTACAAGAATAGTGACGTCACAGAAAAACGGAAGCGGAAGTGAGATAAGGAGAGAGAGGTGATTGAACTATTCCTAGAAGAAGGTAAAGGTCAGTTGGCAAGTGTAGCCAAAGCTAGGAGCATGCTAAAGAAAGACGAGGAGAAGACAGAGGAAAAGCTAAAATGGGCTGATAACCCCCCGCCATATAAAGGGATACAGTGTCCCATGGTGACAGGGACGGTGAGAGTCGAAGGAGAGATTGAGATAGATGAGGGAAAGAAGCATGCAAAGACTTCTACTCCAACTAAAAATAAAGAGGAGAAGGGAAAACCTGCACTAGATTGTTATAAAGGGTGTATTGAGATGTTGAAACCAAGAGGGCAAGGAAAAGGGGAGCAGAGGCAGGCAGGAAAGGCAGTGGTAGATTCAGATTGGTTTCCTCAGAATAAAGAACAAGAATTGAGAGAAAAAGCTGCAAGGCTGCAGCAACAAAGGGACGAGGAGTGTTACCGCTATGAGAAAGTGATTAGATAGCTTAGTAAAGAATTAAAATAGATGCGTGAGCAGAGAGATGAAGAATGACAAAAGACGACAGTATGGGCAAAGAAACAACTGATAAGGGTAGATAAAGAAATAGAGGCAGAAGAAGAAGGGGCAAAAGGAGTAGAAGTAGCCTCAAAAGGATATTCATTGCGAAGTCAAACACAGGCACAGGCTTAAGAGGATGAAGCACCCGCACAGATGCACCCAATACTGATAAAAGGGGACAACCCACAGTATTTGCCTTGGGCCACGCAGGACCTGGACGGGTTGGTTGCTAAATTACCCAACCTTCATAATGGAGCTGGGAAATGGATAAGAATGCTGGAAGAGCAGACCATGGGAAAACTGCTGGCAGTGGGGGACCTGAAAGCCTTGATGGCCAGAGTGGTGGGGATGACCAAAATAGAGGCGGTGCTGAGAGATGGCGGTTTGGCACAAATGATAGGGACTGTTGTGGGGGATGGACAGTCCTTCGACCCATTTCGGCAACAACTGTGGAGGGCCTTGAGGGAAGAATACCCGGCTGTAATAGACTCTGATGTGTTGAAAGGAACACCACTGGGGGAGGCTGAAAATCCAGCTGTATATTTGCAGAAGCAGCCGGAAAGGTGGAGGCTGGAAACTGAGACAGACCCAGAGACTGATGACCTAGTGTCCTTCATGTTCAGGAAGGCACTGGTGGAAGCACTGCCCATGCCAGTATGGACTAGGTTGGAAGACGAAGTGGCAATGATGAAATCTAAGCTACACAAGGAATTCAGAGACTATTTCATCCACACTGTGGAAAGATACAGAAAATGTGAGAAAAAGATGATTGAACAGGGGAAAGAGATCCAGAGAAAGCTCATCCAGCTACAACTGGATGAACTGACAAAAAAGAAAAAGACTCAAGCCCCGGTGACCACCGTGACGGGTACTGAGGAAAGCACCATGGCGCCCGTTCTCCAGGGAGGTCAACAACCACCGCAACAGCCGCAGACCCCACGGTCACCCACCACACCAGTAGCGAATGTGTTTACCCAGTCCCCAGGGCAGGGTAGGGGACGAGGAAATGGGCCAAGAAATCAGTATAGAGGGCCAAGGGGCCCAGTAGGTGTGTGCTGGGGATGTAACCAGGCAGGGCACACCAGAGGAAGCTGTCCCACAAACCCATGGCCTGATAGGACTGGGCCAAGCCAAGGCCCAAATAATTGGTATAGAGCATGGCAGCAGCCACAGGGCTCAACCCCCTCAGGGTCCTGTGAACCCGGGACCAAATCAGAGATATTGAGGGTGCCCAGAGAATCCTGAAGGGGAGGGTCAGTTTCCAGCAATAACAGTGCAAACTGATAAAGAACCAATGCTGCAGGTTCAAGTAAATAATAGAGGCACACCGATGATGGTAGATACTGGAGCCACTTACTCTTGTGTAAGTCCAAATTATGCCTCACACCTCCCTATGTGAGGAAAATATGCTAAGACAGTAGGATTCTCGGGACAAACGCAGCTGATACCCATGACTGCTCCAGTACATCTAGCCACGAGCGGACGCTCATCTAAACTTCCTACATTAGTTTCAGCACACACTCCAATGAACTTATTGGGAAGAGATGCATTGTGTCTCTCCAATTGTGTCAATTGGGACTGCAGATTCAATGCACACCAGATGGAATAATAATAGAGGAAACTGGGATCAAAAGGCAGAGGATGATGCGACAGGCATCTTTAGCAAATGTCTACTGGATAGGAGACATAGAGGAAGGAGTCAGAAAAGTTACTTCCAAATGGGGGAAATATATTGAAGCACAGATGCTGGAGGCTAGAAGGCCCTCAATGGATAACCATTGTACATTAAGATATGACCCATAGCAAGACATATTTCTGGAACATTTGTGGTTGACAAATGTAAATGGGAAACCGGCTCCCATTACGTCACAATATTTGGTGATAGGGAAGCAAGGGGCAGCGATGGAAGTATGTGACACACAGGGATAAGAATTGATAGCCAAGTGGTTTGATGTGCCTGGGTCAGAGCCACATGTCACTCTAATAAGGGTTTTAAAGCTAAGGATCTGGGTCCAATGATGAGATGAGCAAAGCAGGTACAGTGGGAAAAAACAGATAACCCTTTCATCCTTTGCTCTTCTGAGAAAGATTTAATCAAGTTTCTCTGTTTTGCAGAAATGATCAGAGAACTGCAGGAGATCAACTGTGGAGATCACTACAGGCCAGCAAGTACAAATAGGGGAAGCTATTGATAAACAAGAGATGTTAAGGAAAGAAATGGAACAGGTAATTTCAGAGCAGGTATGGTCACAACATGACACAGATGTTGGGCTGGTTAAATCAGCAAACCCAGTATATATCCGGGTGAAGCCCGGATCTAAGCTTGTGTGGAAAAGACAGTATTACATGAAGCCAGAAGCAGAAGCAGGCATTAAGCCAACCATTGAATGCCTGACGAAGGCCGATGTGTTGGAAGAAACGGTTAGTGACTGTAATACCCCACTGTTCCCCATCCTGAAAGCAGATAAAAATAAATGGAGGCTGGTCCATGATTTACGACCAATAAATGAGATTGTGCAGGATTGTCAGGCAGAGGTTCCAAACCCACACACGTTGCTGACAAACCTCCCAGTCAACACCAAGTACTTTACAGTGATAGATTTGTGTGGCGCCTTTTTCAGTGTTCCCTTAGCGAAGGAGTGTAGGTACCTGTTTGCTTTTACTTATGGTGGGAAGCAATATAGATACACGCGCTTACCCCAGGGTTTCAAACATTCCCCGCACATCTATAATCAGGTGTTGAAGGCAGATTTGGAGGAACTTGTATTAGAGGGAACATTGATCCAGTATGTAGACAACTTGCTGATATGTGCTCCCATGTTGGAGCAATGCCATGCAGACTCCATAAAAGTATTGCAGAAATTGGCTGAGTGAGGACACAAGGTGTCCAAGAAAAAGTTGCAGTAGTGCCAAACAGAAGTTGAATATCTGGGTAGGACTGTAGCTCACCAATCGAAAACCATAAGCCCGGCTCAAATGGAAGGGGTGAGCAAGGACCCGCAGCCTCAAACGGTAGGGCAAATGATGACCTTCCTGGGGATGATAGGGTTCAGCTCAGACTGGATAGAAGACTATGCAGTTAAGGTGGCACCCCTACGGGAACTGATGAAAAACGCTGGACAGCAGCAGTTAAGCGCCAAGGTGAATTGGAACAGTGATGCTTTGACAGCTTTTGAGACAAAAAATATGCAGTCTGCATCTGCTCTGGGAACACCAGACTATACCAAGCCATTTTTATTGTATGTTGCTAATAGAGACAGGGGATATGCGACAGCAGTTTTGATGCAGGACACCTGTAGTGGCAGGAAGAAACAACCCATTGCGTATTATAGCAATAAATTGGATTCAGTGGCACAGGGATATCCACCCTGCTATCAGGGATTGGCAGCAGTCCAGTATGCATATGATAAGGCCTCAACTATCACCATGGGATACCCAGTGATCATCCACACCCACCACAAGGTGGCAGAAATGATAGAGCAAGGGAAATTCGTTGTAACTATGAGGCTATGAGGGAAATCATGCAGGATTTGCGGTGGTCAGAAGAGACAGTAAGGGCCAATTTCAGACCATAGGTAGTCAGACATGTTCACAGCCGTGTTCCACTCAATTAGCGGAACTAAAAGCTTTGGCAGCCGCCTGTAAGGAAAGACGAGATAAGGTAGTGAACATCTACACTGATTCAGCCTATGCGCATGGTGTCTGTCATTTATTTGGAGCTGTGTGGAAACAAAGAGGTTTTAGGAAAACAGATGGAACGCCCATCCAGCATCATGATCATATTCAGGACTTAATGATATCTCTTTTGTTTCCTCTAAAAGTAGCCATCATTAAGTGTCAGGCACACAAGAAAAGAAATGACTATATCATTCACGGGAACAACGCAGCAGACGAGGCAGCAAAATTAGCATTGAAGTGTCATAGTGAGATAATGGCACCAGCCATATTGGTTGAGGCAGCCCCCGGAATGGATGATGTTATCAGGATACAAGAGAGAGCCAGTGTCTATGAACGCAATGTGTGGTTTAAGCGAGGAGCAACCAGAGATGATGCAGGTCTCTGGAAAGCTCATACAGGACACTTAGTGGCGCCAGCTTCTCTATTACGAATCCTGATCACGAATGCGCATGGTTTTGACCATTGTGCACGAGGCGAAGTTATGAGGAAGATGAAGGAACAGGGTTTTTGGTCACCATACATGCAGGCAACGGTAGATGCAGCCCTGGCTGAATGTGAAGTATGCGCACAGAATAATGTCAGAAAAGGAATAACAACAACGTTGGGCCACATCCCAACACTAGAAGGGCCGTTCAGGCATTTGGTGATAGACTATGTGTATATGCTAAGAACAGTCAACGGAAAGCGGTATATGCTTGTAGTGATCGATAGATTTAGCAGATGGGTGGAGGCTATACCCTCAAAAGACCAAGGAGCAGGAACGGTAATAAAGTTTCTAACTAGAGAAGTAATGCCAAGATTTGGCATCCCGACAGAGATCAGCTCAGACAATGGGTCTGCCTTCATTGAGACAGGTGGTTCAGCAACTCAGAATCAAGCAGAGGCTAGGATGTGTTTATCATCCCCAGTCCCAAGGGATGGTAGAGAGAGTAAATGGGACATTAAAAGCTAAGATCAACAAGATTTGTGCCAGTGCTAGGTTGAATTGGGTTGATGCTTTGCCGTTGGCGCTGATGAGCTACCGCATGCGGGCTAACAGAATAACTCATCTAACACCGCATGAGATGCTTGGTAAGCATCACCGCATGAGATGCTTACCAAGGTTCCACAAGGAGCAGGTCAGAGGCCACAGGGAGAAGAAGGAGAGGAGGAAGGTGACGATTCAGACGACTCAAGTGGACCCGAACAAGCAGAAGCTGAAGGAGACCTGGGAAGTCCTGCTTTACCCTGCCTGCTGGATCGGAATCGCCGGGAGAGGGCCTGATGGTGGTCTGTCTGCTGTTGCTCGGCTGCGCGCAATGGCCAATGCTATTAGCCAGCTCATGAAGCCCAGGGGAGGCACCTGCAGAAAGTGCACAAGGAGAACCAGGCACCCCTATTCCTGAACAAGAGTTCGCTACCATCAACCTTGCAGACCTGGACAGTAATGTGACTGAACTCCTACCTGACATAAATGACTCAGACATTGACCTGGACAGAAGGAATAAGGTATGCACAGCAGCACTATTAGCAGGAATAATGCCCTATCGCTTGATCACTATAAGACTTAGGGTAACTGTCTTCATTAGCACAGACGACCTTGGGGATCGAAACCTGTGCTGTGTAAGCAGCTGAAGTGTAAAGTTAGGACAGGACCGAAGATAAATAAGACACAGGCTAAAGAACTATTTGAGGAAACAGCTCCCTCAGCAACAATAAGAGAAAGAAGCACAGTTGAAAGTGAAGGAGAAACATGGGGACAATTATGGGATAGAGACATAAACAGCAAGGAATTGGACACTTACATACCGTGGGACCAAGAGAGAAACACAAGGTGCAGGAGAAGAACTGTGAGCAGTAAAGATGTACTTGAGGCTAGGGAAGTGGTGATCCCAAGGAAAACTAGGTATGAGGTGCAAAGGTCCATCAGAGTAAGAACTCAGAATGAGAACAACCTGTGTAGCTGGACAGTTGATGCTCAGTATGGTCAGGCCATCTGGTCAGGGGGTACCTGCCAGATCAGGGTCATGGAGACAATGGGAAAATAGAGGATAGTGGTTGAACGTGATAAGGGTAAAAAGGTTATTTCTTGAGCTAATTATCACTGACTATTTGAGTGGGAGTAGGATACAACGGATAGATTGGTGGCATGATGATATGGGTTCAGGAAGTGTAGAGACATCAGTCACAGCAACCCAGACTCTGAGAGAGGTGCAACAAACACTAACTCAAGCACCCACTATGATACAACCGTTTGTGTTGGTGCCCATGAAGGAGGATGAGGTTTCAGCACCTGCACGGTTCTTAATCCCTGGAGCCGTGGAAGTGACAGAACCATATCCGGTCACAACTGTAGAATCAGCGGAAGAAGTAGAAAGGGACCATGTGGAAGCAGCTGAAAAATATGACTGGTACAGATGGGCTCAGTATACGGCTAACCAACACGAGGTAGATAATTGTTTAGTGTGTTCAAGAGCAGGACATGGAGGCATGGTAGTGGTGCCTATTGAGGAAGGTTGGGAAGAGTGTTTAGATGAAAAATGTCAGTTATGGCGCACAGGAGTCGATGATGATAGCTACCATGACCCGTGTTTTGTAATGCGTTTGGTTAGGTTGGGGAGCATGCGGATCCAAGCAGAAATGAAGAGATATAACTTCTCGATAACGTCAGAGTGTGAGGCATAAGTTCAGAAAAGGCAGAGGTTACCCTTCCAGCGCCAGGTTTGAGGATATTGGGTAGACATTAATGTTTTCAGGCGAGAGGAACTGTTGATGTTGGACATTTTCCAAAATGTAAAATGACAATTGTCTTGGACAAGGGCGAGATATAAATGGTACAAACTGGCAGTGGCTTTACTCTGTTCCAGAGGGCAGGAACACAGAGCATCTATTTGGAGCAAGACCAGGCTATTGTGGATATATTTTGGATGTGTGGAGGAAGACAGCTGCGCTCAGTATTACCAGGCAATTGGTCAGGGACATGTGCCAGAGTCAGGGTGACACCAAGATGTGACCATAATACCTCACATACAAACGAATGATATGCAGCCACCCGAGGAGGAATCAGTGAGGTCACGGATTAAGAGGTCTTACATACCAGATCTGCAGCTTATCATCGATGCAATAGGTCAGCCAAGAGGAATCCCCAATGAGTTTAAAGCAAGGAGTGAGATCAGTGCAGGCTTCGAATCTATAATTCCATGGATAGCACCAGCCAAAAATGCGGAATTGATCAATTTCATATATTACAATCAGCAGCGATTTATCAATTATACAGATGCAGCTTTGACAGCCATGGGTGAGCAACTGCAAGCTACGAGGAAGATGACATGGCAGAATAGGCAGGCACTAGACTGGATTTTAGCAGAAAAGGGTGGAGCTTGTGTAATGGTTGGAGAACAGTGTTGCAATTTCATTCCAAACAACACTGGAGGTGAAGGATAATGCAGGCTCAGACGCTCACACTTAGGATTGGCTGGAGATGTCACTAGGACAATGACGTGCGATATTAACCAAAGTAGGGATTGTGATAGGGATAGTATTAGAGGTGTTGGCAGTGGTGGCATGCTGTGTAATTCCTCTCCTTAGATCATTTTTGACCAAGACTGTTGTATCCCAGATGCCTTTAAGAGGTATGGACTCTGCTGCTAATGACCCCGAAGTTATTCCGCTACAGGGTCATCCCGGACAGTACATGGATAAGCATGGACACCCCTGCAACATTAAAGGAGGGCCTTTGAACTGCCCGTACGGAAATCCGGAATGTGAATGATCACTCAAACCAGGAGCTGGGTGGGCATGCCTGGAATATTATCATCAGAATTCTATTTCAGCAAGCAACGTTGCTGTGATAGCCCCAATCATGGACTGTGACATATGCAATGGTTCAATGACGGATGGGAGTGTGATTAATCAGGGCTATGAGGAGATGGAGCTTCAAGATTGACTAGGTCCGAAACATTACCCCTGCCCCTACAGACAAACCTGGTGTCGATATTGTAGTAAGGGGCATTATAAGATCAACGGACGAGTATTTGCGGATGGACATTATCATTACCCAGAACGTTATGATTGCACATTATGTTAAAGGGGGGATTGCCCTTTTATGTGCTGAAAATTATTGTGATCCAATATAAAGAAAATTAAGGGCTCATAGGTGGCTGGTAGCCAGTATGAGTGTGACGACTGCGCCCTCTGCTGCCTCTTCTCCCCCTGCAGCAGGCAGGCTCCAGCGGTCGACGTCACCGGCCTTCTGACACCATCTCATATATTCATCTCACCTGTTGTCTTGTTTAGCGCACCTGGTCCTCATTTACAATCATTCCCCCCAGTATATATGTTCCCTCTGCTCCCCTAGTCTTTGTGTGTTATTGTCTCACCATCGTGAGCATATGTCGGTGCTTTGGGTCATTAAAAAGACATTCAAACCCAAGCTCCACGTTTCCTGCTCCTTGTCCCTGTGAAGCCTGACAATGAGGATATTAATGGTTGGAGAAGATGATTTTATTATAAGTTTTGTAACCCATACCTATTTCTGATTATAAATGATTGATGTGCTAATTTTTTCTATCATGTATATCATTTATATGCATAATCATTTTGGACAACACAATTGCAAGGCTCTGGAAAATAAGTTGCACATGCTTACACTCATGTTTAATTGATTGATCAGTAGGGTTGGGAGGTCTTTTACTTCCTCCCAGTCAAAAGGGAGGGAGAGGTTTGGCTTCCTAACACTCTGGGCTGGTGATTGACAGAGGGGGTTGTTTTTAGCTGATGGAGTTGATTTCAACTCTTTATGAATGTATGTATAATCAATGTACACCTGAGAGAGAATACAATGAATCAATATGGTAACAGTAATCAATTTATCAGGAGTATATAATCAATAAATATAATCACTGTTAATCACTGTTTGGGGATAATCAAGTAATAATGAATGTATAGGGCCCTAATGGCTCTATTATTTTTATAAAATCCCTGAAGCCTGCGCCACCAATATTTAACAAGGAACGGATCTTGGAAGGTTGCGAAACAATGGTGGCGGATGGGGAGAAAGATCCGCCCAAGAATTAGCATAAGGGGGTGGCCAGGAAGGTTATGCAAGATAACACTGTATAAATGTGTGTGTCCGGAGTTGGCAAGACAGTTGTTCCTGCAGGTCAACTCGGCTTTTATGATTGCTCATTAAAAGTCTAATTTGAATCCACAAACTCCTGAGTTATTGCATCTTTTTGAGTTGTTGCATCCTTTTTGGCAAGAAGATACATTTTTCCACAACATCACCTATAGAAAAATCTTATATGCCAATTATCTATGAGACTAGTGCTATGCATTGGCTTTGAAACCATTTCAGACCTCGTCTTTTTCTATGTATTCTTTTTTTAGTTGTTTTTTTAGTATGATGAGACCTTCAATACAAACACATGTATTTTTCAAATTCATTAACCATTTAAAACAGACAAATTCTGTAATTCATTATTTTTTATACTTCTATATAGTTTGATGACAATCTAGTAGATGAACTGATGCTCTGGCTGGATCGTGATGCTGCAGAGGAGAATGGCCATGGTAATAGGGACGATTCGTATGCTAATGACGCCAAATGGCATTCAGCTCTGGCGGTTACTGGGGGTCAAAAAGGCCTGGTGGTTCTAGTGTTAAATATGCAGTCTGTCACATAGTAAACTGTGGACTGAATCCAGTTTGGGCAATAAAATTCATCCCTTCTAATGGCGGGCCGGCAGAACTAGGCTTGCCTGGTTCCTTTTCTTGTTTGAAAAAATCACACCTACATTTTATTCGCGTTTCCAACATTGAACAACGCTATTATATTGCAATAACTTTTTCAAAAACAAGCATAAAATCTTAATTCCAAGGTCAAAATATTCTATACTAGGCTGGACCACTTTTGATCCAAAAAGCACAAAAAAAAAGCATTTGATCCAAAAAGCACACAGAGTCTTCAAAGTTCTGCAATCTTTGAAAAACACCATTAAATCACAGTGATTTTTTCAAAGATTATCATAGAAACTTCCTTCCATGTTCAAATTCAACTTTTATAACCTTTGATTTGATCCAAAAATCTCACCTAGAGTCTTCAAAAGTTTGAAAAACAATTTTGAAAAACACAAAAAAAACTTTTTTCAAAAGGTATCATAGAAACTTATTCTACAGTAGGCTGGACAACTTTTTCAACCTTTCATTTGATTGGAATATCACACATTGAAATGTGCATTTGTATCACAATAACGTTTTCAAAAATGTACTTATGAACTTCTTTCCAAGTTAAAAATATTCTATATTAGGCAGGAGAACTTTAACAACCTTTTGATTTGATCCAAAATTTCAAACATTGATTTATACACATTTTCAAACATTGAAAAACACAGATTTATCGCAATAATGTTTTCAAAAATGGACATAAAAACTTAATTCCATGTTCAAAATATTTCATAGTAGGCAGGACAACTTTTACAACGTTTGATTTAATGAATAAATCTGTTCACATTTTTTTTATCGCAGTTAACCTTGTCATGCAGACCGCAAAATATTCTAGTGTGACCTGAGCAACTTTTAAAACCTTTTCATTTCTACATGCAATTCATTTTTGGATGCATGAAAATAATACACAACTAAACTGTACATCTATTAAAGTGGCTTTGACCATCTTTGTGCGGTGCTATTGGCTGAATTTGGAGTTGGAGAGATGGTCCAAAAGAGCATCAATGTGCTAACAATTCTGATAACAAAAGTGGGCATTATAGATCAGGACACAGCTGAAATCAAACCTGTAATTCAAAAAACTGAAATGCCTTCTACTGTCAATAACATCTTTGCCAGGTCTCCCTTTACACAAAACTTCAAGGCGGTTTTCGACAAGGTCAAAGACTGTGTTCAGGCATGAAAGAAATAAACAACAGATACCACTGCCCAGAGTTTGTTGGATATGCTGTTCCACGACTACCTTGGGGAATTTCCCATTTTAGAGTGGTGTGTTATTGGGTGACCTCAACAGATATGCATCAGATGGGGAACACACTGATCTTCAGGCAGTGAAAGTTAGAGAAACAAATTGCCATGCTGAGCTTTGGTTTGGAATTGTGAAGAATTATATTCTTTATAAAGAGAGAGCTCTTCATCTAGCTTGGTCATTGAGAAGCTTTATGCTTCCTTACGAGGGCGATACCGTGAACACATCATCCAACATGGTTTACCTGAATGGATATTGGAAAGGTCCCTGAAACTGAAGAAGCACAAGCTGGAGCATGTTGAGGAACAGTGGGCCAAAAGAACAATAACAATCACCCCACCCAAAAAAAACTACAAAGTATTTTGATGCTCCCCCCACGGTCCCTAGTCCAAAAAACTCCAAGGTTAAACAGAAAACCCATGAAGGTAGAATATTTGTTATTGTTTTACCTCTATATTCACTATGGGATATTAAGCACAAAACATTTGTATGATGTTGCAACATATTATTACATTTTGGGTGACATGGTAAACCAAAACAGTGGACACATTTCAGTTTATCTCCTCAGCTCCAGAATGTTTCTTAAACTATGCATGTAATGAAATTCATTTTTTTATGACTACACAAGAAAAAAACTCTGTGGATCACCTGCATTTCTTGTCGTCCACCAAGTTTTCAATGCCAGTAAATGAAACTAGACACTAACCATTAGTGATGCCCATTCGAGGCTTCATTACCGTTCTTCTAGCAGCAGGATATTATGCAAGCAGTGCTAACTCAGAGTTTCTTTTTCAAAATAAAAGCCATCATTGAAACATATAAGGTAATATAGTTAACAATCTAGTCTGTACATTTTATGTTTAATGTCCGTCATCCAATGTTATTCTTGTCTGTTCTTTTTCACAGACTAGATTGTTAACTATACTGCCTTATACCAGGACTGTTCAAACTACAGCCCGGGGGCCAGGTCCGGCCCAATTGTACCTTTTATACGGCCCGCGACATTGTATGAAAAGTTGCGTTAAATGTGGCCCTCAAAGAAATGTCTGTCTGTTCTAGAGACAATGTGCGCTACAATAATAAATGAAGAATATATATAATTTACCCCACTAGATGTCGCTATCACAAACACGTCTCACTCTTCTGGTTTTTTGTCCTTTTTGTCTTTCAGTTGTTGAAGTGGTAGTTAACTGTCACAGTCACGATTGTAGCTAGCTTATTAGATTTGCTGTGCACATAGCTATTAGCTAGTGCATGTGTTGTTAGCCTAGCAACTGTTTTAATCATGGCTGCTGCAAAAAAGAAACGAAAAGTTGACAATGAGTGTCGGCAGTTTCAACAGTGATGGAAGTGTGACTATTTTTTCACCGAATTCTGAGGAAAATGTCTATGCCTTATTTGCCATGAACGGTATCTGTAATGAAAGACTACAACGTAAAAAGACATTATGACACAAAGCATAAACACAATTACAGCTCATTTACTGGGACAAAGGCTAGAAAAAGTGAATCAGTTTGAGACCGCTTTATCCATTCAACAAGGTTTGTTTACCCACGCGAACAAAGCCTAGGAGAGAGCCACAAGAGCTAGCTATGAAGTATCACAGCTGATAGCGCAGCATGTGAAACCATTTGTGGAGAGGGAGTTTATTAAGCAATGTCTCACTACAGTGGCAGAAATAATGTTCCCGGAAAAGAAACAGGAGATAGCAAATGTGTGTATTTCTAGGAATACTGTAGCACGAAGGATTGAAGACTTGTCTGCAAACATCAAAAGTCAAGTTGCAGAAAACGCCAAGAAATGTGATTCCTTTTCAATTGCATGCGACGAGAACGTTGACATAACAGACACTGCACATTTGTTGATATTTTTGCGGGGAGCAGATGATGACTTTTTGGTCACAGAAGAGCTGCTGGAACTTCAGAGCATGTTAGGAACTACAAGAGGGTTGGATATTTTTGAGTCTGTATCCGAGGCCATTAATCAAGTTAACCTACCATGGCAGAAGTTATCTGGAGTTACTACAGACAGGGCTCCAGCTATGACAGGTGCACAAAACGGGCTAGCAACCTTGGTGTGCAAGAAAGTGAGCGAGGCAGGGGGTCATATAGTCAAACTTCACTGCATAGTACACCAGGAGGCCCTGTGCACCATTCAAATGGATTATATTATTGGCACAGTCTTAAAAATTGTTAACTGTATTCGTTCAAAAGCACTCAACCACAGGCAGTTTTGTGCATTTTGCGCTGAAATTGAGGCCGAATATGGAGATCTCGTCTACCATTGCGACGTTCGGTGGCTCAGTCGTGGTACAGTACTGAAGCGGGTTTTCTCACTAAGAAAAGAGATCGATCAGTTTCTACAGGACAAGCAACAGCCACGAGATGAACTCTCAGACCCAGAATGGGTAGTGGACCTTGGATTCGTGGCGGATCTAACTGGACATCTAAATAGTCTACACAAACTTACAAGGCAAAAATGCTATTGTGTCCCAAATGCATGCTACCATGAAAGCTTTCGTGGTGAAGCTTTGTTTGTTCCAGAAACAACTCACTGAAAAAAATCCTACACACTTCCCTTCCCTGCGCGAGGTAATGGACACTTATCCTGATGCAAACATTTCTGACAGAATTTGTAAATACGTGGATGTAATTGCGGCATTGAAAGCAGTGTTTGACCGCCACTTTCAAGATTTCAAACATATTGAGTATGACGTGGACATTTTCTCATGCCCTTTCACAGTTGATGTGAATAAAGCACCTGCCGAACAAAAACTGGAGCTTATTGAAATGCAGTGTGATGACTCGCTGCGCAGACATCATCAGCAGCTCACTCTCTTGGAATTCTATCACAGTCTGGAGAAGACCAGATTCCCTCATACAAGAAACCACGCTAAGCGAATGCTCAGTTTATTCGGGTCAACATACATCTGTGAGCAGACCTTTTCACTCTTGACATTGAACAAAAATCGCCAGAGAGCCAGTACGACTGACTCCCATCTATGTGACATTCTGAGAATGGCAACCACTAGCCATACACCAGACTACAACCAAATTCTTAGTTGCAAGTCACAGCTTCATTGCTCACATTAGTTAGGGTTGGTAAGTTAAGTCTACCTAGCTTTGTTTTCATCTGAAATAATGAGGTCCTGGCCTAGTAAAAACATGGCATAGTAAAAATGGTTAGTCCATTACAGTAGCAATGTTTTGAACTGTTCTTGTGCGTGAAAAGGCAACTCAATGTGAAAAGTTATTTTTCCCCAATAGTTATTTCGGCCATTATGTTATTCATTTTTTATCTGCAAGTAAGCACTTTGTGCATGGGACCTGTTTAAAAATCAAAGTGAACAGCAATGTAAGGCATTCATTTATCCTATTAGTGTAATAATTGATATTCATATCCACATTATAAATAAAATTATGTTTTGATAACACATTGTGGGTATATAATCTGATTCGAATAATATGTGGCCCCTGAAACCACCAAAAGTTTGGACACCCCTGCCTTATACATTTCAATGATGGCTTTTATTGTGATAAAGAAAATCTGAGTGCTGCCAGCGTAATATCCTGCTGCTAAAATAACGCTGAAGCCTCGAATGGCCATCACTACTAACCATAGGCCTGTTGATTAAAAAGAAGTGACGTTATACATTTCTTCATCTGTAATACTTGCAGTGTTGTAATGTAGTCCACTGTTGTGTCATGGTGTGTTATGTCCATTCAATCAATATGCAATATGACATAATATGAAATCATTTTTCCACATCCTAACTTAGCATAACTTATTTTGGGCATGTTTCTGGGGACGCATGTCCTCACCTTCAACCCTCCATTGTCCATTGGGAGTTGATGCAATTAACCAAAGTTGTAACTACAAATGCCACACAAAGACATTTTTTAAATTAATGTTTAATAGTTAAAGATATGTAAATGCAAATAATGTAAATGATTAGTACATTCCATTGATTCTATCTATCAATTAGAGTAATAACAAGACTTAAGTACTAGATGTCGTTGAATTGAGAATGGGTCTAAGTACTTTTTAGTTAACAGCAATGGGCCAGTAGGGCAGGTCCTGGCTATGAGGATGCCCCTAGCTATCTCTGCGCTGGTCTGGGGATGATAATCACGATCTGGCTGAAGGGAGTCCATTAGGCATCTCTACACTGCCACTTTTGTTTTCCCCAATTAGAGGCAGCTGCACAGTGTTGTCTCTAATTTGGGATCCTATTTAAGTTCTGTCGGTCAGACAAGCTGGGTGGTCCAAGATGGCGGCCAAAGTTGGTGTGCAGCATTTCCTACCCAGCACAGCACAGCACAGCACAGCACAGCACAGCACAGCACAGCACAGCACAGCACAGCACAGCACAGCACACCAACTTTCCTAACATGGTGGAATGTCTCCTATAATGCTTTAAAAAGTTATTATTTCGCTTGCTTAAAGCACCAGGGTGTCATGTATCAATCGTGCGTACGTACAAATATGTGCCTAAACCATGAGTACGCCAGTTTTGATGCAAAAGTTAACATTTATCAATGATGAACTTGACAGGAAAGTGTGCGTATCTCCATCCAAATTTCAGCCCATGCATATGCACAGCCTAGCGGTTGAATTGAAGAAACACCATGCTATGTCGGAAAAGCTGGTAGAGGAATGTCAACTGAAACTCATGGGAAAAATGTTAAATATGAATTAGAAATATGAATAGCCTACAGGAATGCGCAAACTTTCCTGCAACATCATAAGCTTATAGGCTACGGATGTAGCAAGCATCAAAACCATACAGCCTGTAGCTTATCCCAAAACAATTAGAACTAGTAAGTCGTAAAACATGGCCCTTTGAGTTGGCATATCCATACAGTTCGAAAACAAGACGAACAATAGCCCCATGTGCATGCGTGTAAAGCAACACATTCGACATTGCATATTTTACCATACAGTACAATATCCCGATTTATTTAAAGATGCTCACTTTTACAACCAAGAGGTTCTTTGTGTTTTTCAATGAGCTACAGCGTTATCACACATGTTGGCTTACAATTTGTAATTTGACAAAACTGATTTTTTTAACACAAGGTCTTTCCAAGAGTCAATGATCTTCTATAAAACTTCTAAAATGTTATATACTTTCCTGACAACATTCTCTAGGCTACTATTTCTTTTAACAGATCTCGCGTTTGCAATACAGCCTCAGCTGTACCGCCATGGCCCGGTACAGTCCTCACTCGAAACATACAGAACGCTGCCAAACTGCAGAGCCCTGCATCCCCACTCTGGGATGCCGCTGCAGATACTTGTTCTAAGTCCGAGTCCCACATGACTTGAACAGGGCTTGACGAATTCTCTTTGATTTTATGTCTGTATTGATAATGTTTCTTGAATGTGAAGTTGAAATGTTATGTTAGCCTAATGGCAAATGATATTGCAACCATCCCACAGCAACATGTCGGTGTCCCCATCTAGGTCTTTTCCAATAATGCCACCGATTTGCTAGTCAATGGGAGAAATCTGTCACACTTTGCCCACCTCCTGTAATTTGGACACTGGCTAGGAGCAAATCGCTTTCTCGCTTCCACCTTGATTGATCTCTGAACAATTTATTTTTTTTACAACCAACAGCCACGTTTTGCAATGCGGAATATTTGACTGCTTGTCGGGTTACTTGATATATTTCGAAAAAGGACATGTTTTTAGATTCTATATCAGATAATATTATTTCAAGTTCACATTATGGGAAATGTATTTTCTTGTAAGTTTTTTCTGAACGGTCTCAACTTGCTTCGTGTATCGACTGAAATTACATAGTCAATAGGGCTAATTTAGATACCTTGTATGGGTAATTGTAGGCGTTCTTTGGGCGGAGACCAAAAGCTCGTTGACATACGCAGAAGTATAGGTCTGATTCATCAACGAAAGCATGCTTTTGTTTTGCGTACGCCAGTTTGATAAATCCCAAAAAAAATTGTGTGCATGCTTTTTGTAGAATTTCCACATACGCCAGAATTTAGTTAGAAACGTATGCAAGAAGGATACATGAGGCCCCAGGTCATATGTAGGTTGAGATCTGGCTCAAAATAGCACACACAGCTCTGGAAAAAATTGAGACCACTGCACCTTTTTCTTTCCTTTCCAAAAAAGTCAAAAAGGAAGGTTTTGAGTGAGGAACAGAAGGGTTAACATTAAGAAACCACTGCAAATTGAACGCTTCTGTTCCTCACTCAAAACTTTCCTTTTCAACTTTTTTAGAAAGGAAAGAAAAAGCTGCAGTGGTCTCTTAATTTTTTTCCGGAGCTGTAGAAAGAGGACCAATGTGGCAAACTCTTTAGCTAGCATTATCCAGACTCAGCTAGTCTAACCATGCATGAGGCTAATGCCCTGATTGACAACTGTCACAACTACGTGGGCCAGAGTGGTTCTCTAACTTTTACGATGGCTGATGAGACATACCCTATATTGCCTGTCACCCCCGAACAAACCACCACCCTTCAAGAAAAGCACATTTGAACGGATGGATGCTGATACAGACAACTCTAACATTATCTTAAATGTTAAACTCTCTCCAAACTAATTAACACGAGATGCAACACCAGAGAAAATATGGTCCCTCAATGAGCATTGAGGGATTGAAGAAAATGTTGGATCTTGCTTGCACCAAAATGAAGGATGTCAAAAATAAGGCAACCATTATTGAAAAAGCACTTAGATAAAGAAGAGAAAACGGTCCTGAGTCAAAGAAAGAATTGCGGACCTCTGGAAAGACATTCCAGACAGTGGAATCTGCAACTATGGGGTTCCCGAAGTCGACAAAGAGAATGTGAGAGACAATTCAAATCTGTCTTCCCGGAGAAGGTAAAACTACCAGATTTAATTGACACTGTGCATTGCCTCTGTGTCACAAAACAAAATGACTCCAAGCCCAGGGGCATCATTATCCAATTCACTTCAAGATTCTACAAGGACGCGATGTGGAAAGCAGCAAAGAAGTCGACCTTTCTACGCGACAACAATTTACATTTTGCTGAAGACCTTTCATTAGAGGACAAAGAAATGCGAAATAAACTGTGGCCAGCTGTAGAAAAAGCACGTAAGGAAGGGAAAGCTGCATACTTCGTTGGAGGATGTGCTTTCATCAACGGCTCACAAAATCCTCCTGCCCACATAAGGTTCTACACCTTCAACAGGTGCTTGATTGTCAACGTCTGCTACTGCTGTTATGTGCAGACTCCACTCGTGGGTATTCATTTGTTAATCATTAACAAAGACTTACCTATAAAATCTATATAACAAGTCTAGTTCTTTAATGTTATATATATGTTTCACACTGTTACCATTGTAGTTAGGCTATAAAGACAGTTAGAAGCTCATCTGTCATTCTTTTGATTTTCCGAGATTTGTATCTGTTATTCAAATGAGAGCATTTTAACTTTCACCCAACTTTAAGTCTACACGATGCGCAGTGTTTGGGATCTTCATTCTCACTCAACTTGTGATTGTTGTACAACTCAGTTTGTAGTACACTATTTCATATTACAAATTGTCATTATACGTAGTTTCATTGAATTCAAGGGGGTTGAGGAATAATACAAAGCACAAAGCATTGTTTTTATTTGCAAAACAGCATAGGACAGATTTCTGCTTCTTTCAAGGATCTCATTTGGTAGTTTCTGATATCACCTTCAGGTCACAGTCGGGTTGTGGAATCTGAGCATTAATAATTACAATATGAATGTATGTTTCATTGGAAGTGAATGTGCCTAGATATTGATAACAACAGAAACAACTCTGTTTAGATTATCTCTCTGTAGGTTGCACTCTGATAACCACAGGAATGTTTACATTGACCATTTGGCATGGGGGTTACTGTCTTGGAAACTTGGTCTTTGCTAGGTAAACACACCCTTCAATGTATATATCAGCTTGTGACCAGCATTACAGTGAGAAGAGAAGAGACTGAGCCTGTAAAATCTTGAGCTAATAGACTATTAAATGCTGCAATAAATAATTGAAATACTCTCTCCCTTGACAAACGGATACGCGAACATTATTTCAACCACTATACGAAACAGACAATTTCTAACAGCATGTTGCCGCGACCTGATGGACAAGTTTTAAACGATTCTACTGAACTTCAGTTGGAGAGCTCAGGGGCTTGTTTTGCAATCGCAAGGAAGAAGTTGTTTTTCCCGGTTACTGGTTGCTGAGAACAACTGAACTGTGAGTCGTAAAACTACACCATATAACGAACTATCAAGATTGCATGAGCATTTGGTAGTCGAAGAAGACCTGGTTACTCCCTGACTGGGCCACGAATTACATTGTGTAAAAATCTTTAGGGGTGGATAAATTGGAGAGAAGACATGGTTACTCCCTGACTAGGCCGCAAATAAAATAATGTCAAAAATCTCCAGGGGTGGATAAATTGGGGACAAGACCTGGTTACTCCCTGACTAGGCCGCAAATAAAATCATGGCAAAAATCTCCAGGGATGGATAAATTGGGGACAAGACCTGGTTACTCCCTGACTAGGCCGCAAATAAAACTGTGTCAAAAATCTCCAGGGGTGGATAAATTGGAGACAAGACCTGGTTAGTCCCTGACTAGGCCATGAATAAAATCGTGCAAAAATCTCCAGGGGTGGATAAATTGGAGAAGCACTGAACTGTATTTCGTTGACAATGCTAATTGTTTTAGGCGATTATACAGTGACTTCTACAAGTAAAATCTAATGCCGTCCAGTTGTACAAATATGATGGGAAGAGGACTGCTGCCTCTGGCATGACACGTTCATATTTAAATATCATGGCGTGAATAGGACACCATCAAGAATGAAAAGGATCATTAATAACGATGCCTGGAATCGAAATGGACAGAAAGAAAGGGAATGTTTTCCGGCTAAACAACATGGATTTAGAGGAAGTTGTATATGGACAGATCGAGAGTGTGGTACATACCAAGAGAAAAGACAAAGGAAAGTTAAGATAGCCGAGAAAGGACAACAGTCGTAAGGCGGAAAAGGAGACAGTCAAGATGGATGAAGATCTATTTTGTTTGATTACCTGGCCAACCGACAGTAGTCTCAAGATGGAGTCTCTGTTATGGGACCCTGGAATCATGGACGATACAAGGAACTGACGTGAGCTTTCATAATCATTGATTCAGAGTTCTTAAATTTTTATTTCCAAAAATGTATCGTACCTAACCATTAAATGAAGCTGGAACTTATCAAGGAAATCTGATCACTTTCCTTGGTAATAGCCAAGCTTATTTAGTTGAATATTACATGTAGTTTGAAAAGCACTTTGATGGTATATAGCATGTTTTAATAGGCATTCGAAATAGTCTGTTTTGTTCTGTCATGCTTGAACATGTTTTAATAGGTATTCAAGAAATAGCCTGTTTTGTTGTGCTTTGTTATTTTTCACTATTTTGAGTCAAATGTATTTATTTGCTTTGATGATAATGTTTTAATTTGTAGGGTCTCAAAGGGGGTCTCACGAAAATGTGGGTAGCTTAACAGGCCCACTGCATGGTAATTTTCTGTTGCGTGCTTAGCTGTTTGCTAGCACATGTGGGTACATCTGAAACCTAGTGATGTATTAGAAATTGATACAATGATAATTTTCTGATCAGGTGAAATAGTCTCATGGTTTTCTTACAAAAGGTTAAAATAATGTGTTTTCTCTCTCCTTATATTTTGTATAAGTGGTAGAATGAAGGATCCACATGGTGATAGTCTTTAACGTGGTGATAGTCTTCAACGTGTCCCATGAGGACTGAATTTGAATCCAAAATAGTCATAGCCTATGAAAAGGGTGAAACTACCAAACCGAGTTTACTCCCCACAAAATTGGATGTTGTATCTTAAATGCTGAATTGTGTTTGGTTAAATAATATAGTTTTCTTTTTGTTTGTATTTACCAATGATAACTGGGATAATACTTGTTTTAAAACAGATGCCTGATACTCGTTAATGGAGTTTAAATTCTAAAATGGTAAATTGTCTAATGAACAAATGGGGTATTGATGTAACAGTGTTTAAGACCTACATTGAGTGTCCTTTGGATTACTTATTGTACCTTGATTTTAGTGACATCATACATCTGTTTTCTGTCTACATTGTCATTCTTAAGAATTTTCTTAATTTCCACCCTAATGTTGAGTTGCTGTGTAGTTAATGATAAGCACATTTTTACAAACCGCAACAATATTGGATGGGTTGGACACTAAATCTAAAGTCTTTAGTTAACGAAGGATATCAGCTAAGTTGAAAGGAGAACATATCTTGCTACAGACAGTCTGAGGACAATGTCAGATTTTTAATGTGTGGGAATTTAAATTTCATATACTTTAAACAATCATTTTGCCTTTTTAATGGCTCACCATAAATGGATGAAGCTAAGGGCTCCAGGAAGTGGGGCGGACCCCCTGGGATGGCCCCTACCAACCTCTCCCATTACATCAGAGTAGCCTATTACTAAGGGTTAAATTTGAGTGTTCAGACTGGTCTCATCTGTGGTAATTTCCCCAACATGAGTATATTCAGTATTGGGATAGACAAATGTTAAGTGAAAGCTAAATATACTTTCCTCTCAACAGCTTTAACATTGAAATTTATGATTTTGAAACAGCCAACTGAAGTGAGGGTAGAGACCTAAAGTCATCCCCCATTGTTGATGATAGAACAATCTTAATGTCAATAGAACGTCAGACGTGGTCAAAAGATGCATAAAAGTTGTGATTTAGGTTTTGTCAGGCCGCCACTATTGGACTAAAAATGAATCAAAGTTGGAGAAATTCCCTAAAATTTAGGAGGTTAATCAAGACAGTGTTTGTGTTTGTCATGAGGTAGTTTGGCCGTTGCCTGAAAAAATGCTACATTTGTGTGCTGTAGATATGCTAATACAATCGCCCTGGTGGTTGCAGCAGGTAAACCACTGCAACATAGGCTGGAGTTTTTCCACTCATATAATTTAGTTGCGCAGCTTATCCCCTAGGGGGCAAACCATTTTTTAGTTAGGCATGTGCCAAGAAACTACAGGATTTTATTGATGCATTATAGCCTATTTTGCAGGCCTGTGTGATGGTACTGAGGTTCAGTCCAATTTGAGAGCTGTTTAGCTATGTTAGACAAATTTGTTAATAGTTTATATGGTTTATAATTCCTTCGTACAAGCGACTGTGTTGCACATTGATGTCTTTGATTGTGTTAGTGAATGTATGTTTTTAACATTTTCACTTTGTTTTGATGAATATACAGTATGCAACTGCTTATCGAATGGATTCTAGATCCATCCCTATTACCAATTCTCTATTTTTCATGTCCGTCCTGAGATGATGGCCAGTGCGGGTACGGAATGGTGCCTCCTGTGGCCGTATTTGTCATTGTTCTGCATTCACTCATGGTGTCACTTTCCATTGACTTAATGAAGTGAAGGCAGGGGGGATGTATGATATGATAATTGATTATGATTTGGCAGAGTTGAGCTTAGGGCTCAAAGGAAATCGAATTGGTATTTAAACAGAGTTACATGAAAAACTGAGATTTTCCTGTTCGCATAGATAACAGAGCATTGGCATCTGTAATGTTTTACATTTTCCATTCACAGGATTTGTTTTTAATTGGTTTATTTGGAAATTGTTTTGTTTGATGTAAGGTCTAACATTTTAATGGTTGAATAGAATAGATCCAACCATTTCTGATTTGGCTAAGCAAAGTCAAGTCTAAAGTCTTATTCCACTGCTAGTTGCTATCGGGCATTAATATAGCAAAAGGAATCAAACATCAACCAAGCCAGTTCTGGATGGAAAAGGAACTTTGACATAGACTTTTTTGGAAACTTGTCTGATTAGGGTGTATGCTTCACTCTAATGATGGAACTTCTGAGATCTGATCTGTTGTCTTCATTGTTGGGAGTTAATGGAACAATACCCAGTGGATGAAATCCGATGGACTGTTGAACCACACTAATTGTTGTTTTGCAGTTATACTTTAAAAACCCTTGGGGGCCGGGGAGGACATCTAAGCCTAAAATCCACGTAAAAATGAAATATCTTCAGAACAGTTTATGATAGCGAGAATCAGTTTTCTTTGCTGTTTTCCTGAGATTCCGCTGAAAAGAGCCGTATGCGGTTTGTTTACGTGGGGCATTTCCTGGTTGTCGTCATCCAGTCCAAATACAACCGACCCCTAGTGCTCCTGACCAATGGATGGGCTGTTGCTTGACAGTTTCCAATGCACAATCGACCAATGGAAGGATGTTGCTATGCAAAATATTTTCTTTTACCCAATCAGGGGGAAGGTAAATGTTATGTATTCTAGCGCAGTGGTTCCCAAACTTTTTTGGGTACGGTACCCCTTAAACAATTTTACCTCCCTAAAGTACCCCCTATTAAGTATGACCAGCGTGATTCCTAGACATAGTGGGCATTTGACTAAATTAGGTTTAATATCAATATTATTTGTCTGACACTTTTTTTTAAATATATAGAAAAAGAAATATTCAAAAACAAAAATGTAAACACAAAGCCCTACATCCAACACTTTCCACATTATCCCACATTTCTAAGCTTGTTGTGTTTACTACATTAGGACTCACTAATCAGTGAGAAACCTGACCCTGTCTCTCACTCATAAGCGTATTCAGTCTTGGAGGCAGGGTGGCTACAGCTGTAATCAGGCTTTTTTCCAACTCCAGTCTGTTCCTGTGCTTGGTCTTTATTATGGCTATGGATGAGAATGTCACTTCACACAGGTATGTAGATCCAAATGGCAGGAGTTCAGTAAGTGCATGTTTCCCTAAATCAGGATACTCTTTCTCCACATCACACCAGAACTGTGACAGTGTTTTCTCTGAGTACATGATCTTTAGGCCACGGTCTGTGAACAAATCCAGAAGATTTTCTTGCAGTGTGGTCGGAATGTTTTTGGTGGCAATGTCAATGAAGGAATTACGCACCCAGTCAAGTTTGGCAGACTTGTTTCAAATGTCAGGGAAGTATGAGTTGAACTCACTGTTGAGTTTGGATAAATGTGAGCTTACTATTTGCACTATAGCTGCTTTGTTAACATGACAAGTAGAAAGGCAGTTGTCAAGCTGCTGGAAACAACTTACATCCCCATCTTTACATTTGCTTTGTCACAGTTTTATCTTTTTCATGAATCCACACACTTTATCATACATGTTTAGAATATTTGTGTCTTTACCTTGCAGAGTTATGTTTAGTTCGTTCAGTTTGCTGAACACAGCCAGATAAGCAAGCCGGGCCACCCAATCTGTGTCCTCAAATACAACCACAAGGGGGTGGGAATGGTGAGACAGAAAACAACTTACTTCGGCACGTAGCGCGAAAAGCCTCTGTAGCGTTTTTCCTCTGGAAAACCAACGGACATCAGTATGTAGCAGTAACTGCTCGTGCACAGTCCCACTGTCATGAAAGTTTATAACTTTCACTGCGTCATTTAAAACATCATGCAACTCGGGACTCATTCCCTTGCTTGCCAAAGTCTCCCTGTGAATTATGCAGTGATTCCATTTAACGTCAGGTTTACCTTCTTTATTTATGTGATTAATCCCTTCACTCTCCCAGTAATTGACACTGCGCCATCTGTGCAAACGTGAACACAGGATTACCAATCCAAATTGTACTCGGAAAAGAAAGCTTCAATAACGTTAAACACATCCTTGCCCGTAGTTTTCTCCATTAATTTCTTGCAGAACAAAATGTGCTCATTCATTTCAGAAATGTCCCTGTATCTGACAAACGTAATAAATTGGGCTTCCCCACTGATATCGGTCGATTCGTCCAACTGCAGAGCAAATGAACCGGAATGCTTTACCTTTTCAACCACTTGATCAATGATATCAACGCCCATGTCATCGATCCTACGGCACACAGTGTTATTTGACAATGGTACAGTCTTTAGCGCATCAGATGCTTTCTTATCAATCACTGTTTCTGCGAGAATAACTGCAGCAGACAAAATTAGCTCTTCGGCAATAGTGAATGGATTTTTGATTTAGCCACAAGTAACGAAACAGCATATGATGCCTCCAATGCTTTCGCTGAAACTGCAGTTGCTTTCTTTAATTTCTCTTGACTTCCTTTAAATTCAGAAAGCTTTCTGTGGAAAAATGTGGCGGTCTTACCCACATAAGAAAGATGCATTGTATGGAGGTGCCATTGTAAATGGGCTGGTTTCATGCTATTATTTGAGAGCGCCTCACCACAAAAGAAACATAGTGGCTGTGGCGGCTCCGTTGGTGTGCAGGTAAAACCGAAGAGGACGTACTGGTCATGAAACTGACGGTACTTGGTCTGTTCAAATTTCTTTTTTTTCCACTGGTTCACTTGAGCTGGCGCGGCTGCTGCTTGGAACAGTGGGTTTCAGCCATCGATTCATCACTAATTTCCATTTACAGCTAGCCTGTTACGTTCAGCGCACTGTAGCAGGTGACACGTGTGTTTGGCGCCAGATGGTCAAAGTGCAGGCAGAGGAAACACTAACATGCAAGAAAGTGAAAAGAAAAACACCCTCTGAAAACATGTACCTCGCTATGAAAATTCTGTATGTTGAACATACTTTTTTGCAAATTCATACAATAAATTATATTTGTACTCCCAACATACCCCTAGGGGTACGGGTACCACCAGTTGGGAAACACTGGTCTAGCAAATCAAAAGGTTGGGGGGTGGGACATAATGAGTTTCATTTTCTGTATGTGGTCAGTGACTAGAACACAAAGAGGCAAAGGCAGTAAGCTAACGTAGCATGCTAACACAGCACCGCTAACGCATCGCACAGACAAAGAAAGGATACGTGTTTTCAACAGCTTTATAAGTATTATTATTAGTATAAAATGGCAAAACGTAAAAACACTTTTACTCAGTGTAGCCATAGTCCTTTTCGGTTTTCACACGCTGGATAGCTGAGTTACCAGAACACAAAGGAGGAATGCTAACAACATGGAGCACAATAGGAATCCAAATAGGGTTGGTAAGTAACATCGAATAACCTATTTATCATGAAATAATGTAATACAAATGTGATCATTATAGATATTGTCTGCTTTGCGTATTTGGAATTGGAGAAGTATTCCACATGGTTGTTTGTGGCCTGATATCAATGATAAATAGAAAAATAATAATGGGTGTCATAAACATATTGGACTGCATGCACAAAAGGTGAATTATTTCATTGTTCACATCTATTGTGATACAATGCGTATTTGTGTAAGAAAAAGGGTTTGAAAATAATATTTGGAATGGCAGAACTGTTCGTCATGGTTTTGTGGTCTGAATTCAATGATAAATAGAAGAATGGGTGTCAAAAACGTATTGGACTGCTTGCACAAAAGGTGAAATATTTCATTGTTCTGTTCACATTTATTGTGAAACAATGCATATTTGTGTAAGAAAAAGGGTTTGCAAAGAACATTTGTGTTGGGAGAAATGTTCCGTATGGTTGTGTTGTGGTCAGAATTCAATGATGTATAGAAAAAATCTGATTTCGCTTTTAAAAATTATTTACTTTATTGTGCATTTTCACTCAAATACTACCTTATAAGTACATTTACATGCATGCTTATATTAGCTGAGGTTATTTAGAATCATTTGATGCCAAATACATGATGATCCATAAACATTAGATATTGTTTATAAGCCTAAATGTAAGAGTAGTGAAAACCGAAAAACAAAGCTTAGTGCCCCAAGGGAACAGATCGGGACATCACAACCCCTTTTTTGGTGATGCATCATGTCACTGACTGGACACAGACAACATGTTCAAGAAGGATTTCTACAACCATGGTGGTTGAATCTGTTTCAAATCTTCCTGACCACTCACATTGGCAGAACGATGCCAGGGTCAGATCACTTGGCTTCACACTCCATTTCTAGATGAATCATCGACAGTGAGATGAGGAGAATCCACGTGAGTCCTGAAGGACTCCACATACTACGGGTCAGAGTACCACAGGCCAGGTGTTAATCTTGAATTAGTGAAGTGTTGGAAACTCACTGTTCCATTATACACCTACACTGACTTGTTAGGACAACCAGGCAATTTGCTGGGTCCACATCACAATGACTGCAGTAACTGATATTGGAAAGTTACATCACTGATACAAGACTAAAACTGAAGACAAGAACTAAAGGACACTTGATTGGAAACTAACTTCTTTCCTTGCAATCTAAGACTTTCCTAAATGAACTGATATGGTGATTTCATATGTATGATGGTTTGGTTCTCGCAGGACAGGTGGGAAACTCTGTACGTTGACAATCCCAGTATTGGACTTCGGCATATTTGTGATGATGCTTAATGATCTACATTATGATGGTTATCATGGTATGTTTGGTTAGTAAATTGGTCCCTGTCAAAGGTAGAAGTTTTCCCTATTTTAAAGGTAGAAACTTTCACAGGTACAACAGGATATGCGCAAGTCTTTTGTATGATATTGTAGCATGGACCATGCTACAGACAAGGGGGGTTTGGTTGTTCAAAGGACTTTGGGGGAATGTTTAATCATGATGTCATGTTTTCGTCTGATTTTCTGCAGAACACCAATAACACTGATAGTAGCCTGTTGATGTCAATATGTTTCTCGACCCTTTATAATCTGAGGTGGGGGAGGGATTGATGACTGTCTTACAATGAGTTATGTGTCAGAGTGGGTTGTGTCAATTGTCTACATTCATTTTCATTAGAGGAACAGTAAGACCTAATTGGTCAGATACTCCTTTTTGTTGTTTTGTCTTAGTCATTTGTAACATAAGTGTATGGGCCTTTTCTTTTCATTCAGACTTAAATCGTACTTTAATGTTTTAACATGTTAATTATTCGTGTTTTGTGTTATCAAAATGTCCTGTTTTTCTATATTGACAAGGGGGGAGTGTGGAATCTGAGCATTAATAATTACAATATGAATGTTTGTTTCATTGGAAGTTAATGTGCCTAGATATTGATAACAACAGAAACATCTCTGTTTAGATTATCTCTCTGTAGGTTGCGCTCTGATAACCACAGGAATGTTTACACTGACCATTTGGCATGGGGGTTACTGTCTTGGAAACCTGATCTTTGCTAGGTAAACATGCCCTTCAATGTATATATCAGCTTGTAACCAGCATTACAGTGAGAAGAGAAGAGATTGAGCCTGTAACATCATGAGCTAATAGACTATTAAATGCTGTAATAAATAATTGAATTACTCTCTCCCTTGACAACCGGGTACGCAAACATTATTTCAACCACTATACGAAACAGCCGATTTCTAACAGGGTAATGACTTTATGGTTTTCTAACAGTTCTGAGTGTTCTGGCAGGGTTATTACTTGAAAAAAATCATTTCAAAAGTTGTATTATGCACTCAGATTGTGACCCCTCTGGTCAATTTCTTTGTCTTGTTATCAGTTTTAACAACACTGTCTTTATTATAGTTAACATCTATGGGTACAACTCCAAACCTCAAAATGAACAATTATTGGACTCTGTTGAAAATAATATTCTTCATTGGTTGAGTACGTTTCCCAGTGCTTTACTTTTAATTGGCAGAGATTTTAACATTGCCCCTATTGATTCTCTTGATAGATGGCCTGCGGGACAGTGCACATCATTGAATCCATATTTGAAACTTTTTACCGAAATGTTTGATGTTACAGATATCTGGAAGGTTAAATTTTAATTTCCAAATGATAGTTATTTTACATGGAGTAGCAAGATGTTATCTAGGCAATCCTGTATAGATTTTAGTTGGGGTCTAAATGCCTTAAGGAGAATATCTCAGTTAACACTCTTGCCACTCTTCTTACTGACCATAGAGCCATACATATTGAGATTATGTTAACGGCAATTCCTATAAAAGCAATTGGGAGCTTCTTAAATATGAGTTTGGAGAATATCTAAGAAAGTATAGCTTTCAAGTATGATAGATTTACAATTTCAATTGGATGAACTATGCAAACCAAAGGCAGAGGGAACTTTTATTAGGTCCAGGAAAAGATGGCTTGAGGAAGGTGAACAAAACTCTGCCTAGAAAAATACCCCTCAAAAATCAATACTATTCAACAATGAATCGTTAATGGCGGTATTACTGATGACTCAAACTAATATCCAAATATCATTGTAGCTTAATACAAATCTTTACAGTTTTAAGCACTGCTATATGTCCTCTACTTTTTGAAACTCTGTAGACAACATAAAACCATTTGGAGAAGTGGAGAAGGATTTTGTGGGCCTATTATACTTCAGGAAATAATTGACTCTATTGAACACCTTAAAAATAGTAAGTCTCTGGGGAATGATATTATAACAGCTGAGGCTTACAAAGCGTTTTCGCAACAGCCAGCCCCATTCCTTTTAGAGTTTTTTTCAGAAAGCATATCTTGCACTTCACTCTCTCCTAGTATGACTGAAGGTCTAATCCCCCGCTTCCTAAACCTAAGACTTGCTTCTCGATAATTGGCGTCCAATGTTTGCTCAATAATGACTACAAGATACTAGCTTCTATTTTTGCCAAGCGTTTAAAAGCTGTTTTGGACTCAGTTATAGACGAGACTGAGGACAGTTTCATTCTCTTTTTAGACTTTTATAAAGCCTTTGATACTGTTGAGCACAGCTTTCTTTTTCAGTGTCTTAAATTTGGTTTTGGAGAAATGTTTTGCAACACTATCTGAACTCATTACACCAATGGCGATTGCTCCATTAAATTAAAACACGGTTAGATTTAATCTGAATAGAGGAATTAGACAGGGGTGCCCAATTTGGACTTATCTTTTTTTACTTGTGACCCAACTTGTTACATGCTGCATTAAATCCAGTGATCTGCAAGCGATTTCAATAGCCGACAGATGTTATCATAAGTCAGCTTGCGGATGACACCACTCTTTTCTTAAGAAATGTTGAGCAGATTCCTATAGCAATTGATCTGATAAGCAATTTCACTAAAGGCTCTGGTCTTTGCTTAAACATCAACAAATATGAATTACTTGCTGTTAAAGATTGTGCCTTGCTCTCCATTTGAAATATTGCAGTTAAACAAAGGGTGACATTCCTTGGAGTTTAAATCTCTAAAAATCAAAAAGAAAGATGCTCCTCTAACCCTATTATTGAAAATACTAAAAATAAGTTAAATCAGTGGTTGCAGAGAGATTTATTTTTAAAAGGTTGAGTATTGCTCACTAAAGCTGAGGGTACCTCCACACTTTCTCATGTGGCAGTCTTTATGTTGTTAGGTCTGGAAATAATTGGACACTCACAGGTTTTGTTATTTTGGCTGTTTTTCCAAAATATATTCAAATTACAATTAAATAATGAATATTGGCTTAAAGTGCAGTATCTCAGCTTTAATTTGAGGGTATTCACATCCAAATCAAATTGTAGGAAGGTTTTAGGAATTACAGTGTTTTAATATGTAGCCCCCTCTTTATCAAAGAACCAAATTGACTCAAAAGCTGTTTCATGGACAGGTGTGGGCTATTCCTTTGTTATTTCTTCATCAATTAATTAAGCAGGTATAAGGTCTAGAGTTGATTCCAGGTGTGGCATTTGGATGCTGTGAACCCACAACATGTGGTCAAAGGAGCTCTTAATGCAAGTGAAACAGGACATCCTTAGCCTGCAAAAAAAAGATCCGTCAGCGAGATAGCAGGAACAGTAGGAGTGACCGAATCAACAGTTTGGAACATTCTGAGAAAAAAGAACACACTGATGAGCTCTGCAACACAAAAAGGCCTGGATGTCCACGGAAGACAACAGTGGTGGACAATCGTAGGATCGTTTCCATGGTAAAGATAAACCCCTTCACAACATCCAGACAAATGAAGAACACTCTCCAGGAGGTAGGCATATCATTATCCAAGTCTACCATAAAGAGAAGACAAATACAGAGGGTTCACCACAAGGTGCACACCATTCATAAGCCTCAAGAATAGAAAGGCCAGATTAGGCGTTGCCAAAAAACATCTAAAAAGGTCAGCCCAGTTCTGGAACAGCATTCTTTAGACAGATGAAACTAAAATCAACCTGTACCAGAATAATGGGAAGAAAAAAGTATGGAGAAGGCTTGGAACGGCTCATGATCTGAAGCATACCATATCATCTGTAAATAACAGTGGATGCAGTAGGATAGCATGGGCATGCATGGCTTCCAATGGAACTTGGTCACTAGTGTTTACTGATGATGTGACCGAAGACAGAAGCAGGCGGATGTACTCTCAAGTGTATAGGGATATATTGTCTGCTCAGATTCTGCCAAGTTCAGCGAAGTTGATTGGACAGCACTTTACAGATGGACAATGACCCAAAACATACTGCGAAAGCAACCCAGGAGTTAAAGGCAAAGAAGTGGAATATTCTGCAATGGCCGAGTCAATCACCTGATCTCAACCCGATTGAGCATGCATTTCACTTGCTGAAGGCAAAACGTTAAGGCAGAAAGACCCACGAACAAACAACAACTGAAGACAGCTGCGGTAAAGGCCTGGCAAAGCATTACAAAGGAGGAAACCCAACGTTTGGTAATGTCCAAGTGTTCCAGACTTCAGGCAGTAATTGATTATTTTAATTTGAGCCCCTTAAATAAGGGGACTGTGTATAAAAATGGTTGCAATTCCTACATGTTTCATACAATAATTTTGTTCAACCCCTTTAATTAAAGCTGAAAGTCTGCACTTCAATTGCATCTCGGTTGTTTCATTTCAAAACCATTGTGGTGGCATACAGAGCCAAAATTATGAAAATTGTGTCAGTGTCCAAATATTCCGGACCTAATTTGTTGATAAGATGATTAAAGTAATGGATCAGTTGCTCTTTATATGGAAAGACAGGATGCATTATATAGGGAAATCTGTAGTTATGAATGCATATGAAGTTGGTCTAAACTTCCTGGATTTTCACACCCTGAACAATGTCTTTAAGATTAATTGGGCCAAACATTTCATAAAGAATCCAATTTCAGTTTGGAACTTTATCCCACAGTTTATTTTCTTCCGTTTTGGTGGCTTCAATTTTATTTTAACTATAATATTGACAAGATCCCTGTGAATCTGTCTGCTTTCCATAGACAAGTGTTGTTGGCCTGGTCACTGATCTACAAACACAACTTCTCCCCACACTGGTATATTATTTGGAACAATAAATATATTTTATACAGAAACAAATATTTATTCATGGACAATTTGTTTAAAAGGCTTACATGACATGACGCCATGCCTCGACTGAATGTGCTGAATAACAGAAGTGTAAGCTTATAAAAAGCAAAATAGGGTGAAACAATGAAACACATGCATAATAGCCAGGTACAGATATAATTAAATTAGGCTTTGTGCAATATTTCCACAAAAACTGAAGTCTATATCCAGGTCTCGTTCAGGGCGAATGAATATAAGCTGGAGACATACAGCTGTTTGTTGTAGGATACGCCCTTCATTGTGACGTTATCCTAGGGAATTGTTATTCTATAAATTCATTATGTGCAGCATTTGCAAAACAAATACCAGCACAACGAAAGACCAAGAAACATTGTTATACGCAGAGGAATGTTTTACGACTAGTCTAATACGATTTAGATATCGGAGTGTAGGGCAGATTAAAAATATATAAGTACGAGACTACCTAGCCAAAGTGAAATGAAAAGAAAAATCAGCGCAAAGATATTGGCCCACCACGATCGAATACGGTTAGTAACCAGCGCTTGACTTGGGATAAAATAAGTGCAGGAACTGACAAATCGCACATTAGACTATGTTCATCGAAATGCATGTGTTAATAAGGCTTGTTCCATTAAGGTAACCTATCCCAGATCTATTTGCCTAAAAAAGGGTCCGGAACAATTAGAAGTTCCGTCACGGCCCATGTCAAAGAATGAATCTCAAATCGCATACTTGCATACTATATAGTATGCCAGATTAGTATGTGAGAAGATTAGTATGTCTCAAACCATGGTACGCTGAAAATAGTATGCCAAATGTTCCTGGATGGTCTACTATTTCAGGTGGATTTTCGAAGTATGCATCTGTGCATGCTTTTTGGGGTAATATAGACGACAACCCAGTAAAAGAGGAAGGGTTTCCACGATCCTCACGTCTTTTCACTTGAGGAAAGTCTGTTATCGTCACCTATATTGATATGTATTGCATCACTTTCATTCACGAATGAAAGAAAAATTAACGTTGTTGTGCCATGAAATTAAATAGCTTTGGCAGTGTAAAGTTCGTCTTCATTCTCGCTAGCAATTGCTCAATTCTTATGACCATTCCAAGTAGTAAGACACTAGTAGGCCTATTACTGGCTAATAAGCTAATAACAGCCAGTGGCAAAAGCCGTACAGTTCACAGATGCAGACATCCCAAATCTCCCGGAAGTTCAGAGAGAGAGTCTCCCGCATTTTAATATCGTCTCCCTGACGCCTGCAAGTTATATACAATATCTCGGAATCAGAATAATTTGAGAGCGAACGTGAGTTAAGTGCAGAATTACGAATCGCATACTGCATACTTGGCGAAGTAAGTACATTTAGTGTATAGTAGGCTAGTAGGCCAGTATTGGAGACGGAATGAGACATACTCCATCGTCAGAAATTTGGTGAAGCCATCTCCCTGAAATGAGTTTCTGCAGGTTGGGATGTCTATAGAAGTTATTTGTGGTGGACGTAAACTTGATTAGAAACGTTAGTAAATTTAACACATAGCTTAAGTGGTGTCTACCTAAATACTCAAACTTCAGGTGAAGTTAATGCGGGACAAAATCATTTAATGTTTAGACGCAATATTATGATGAGATTGTATGTCCCAATAGGTCCCAATACTGGCATACTAGCTTCCTATATACTTAACAGCAAGTACTCCGCAATCATCTTTGAAGTACGTACTTGTAGTACGTAGTATGCGATTTGAGATTCTAACTAGCTTCCCCAGGATAATAGTTATCTACACTGGAAGTGCAGCTACAATTAACAATCATGAGCATGTTGTCATAGTACAGCACTATTCTAAACGTAAACATTATCTGACAGCTTCAATGTGCATTGCCTCATATGGATATGTATAACTTCTTTGAGCATGAGTTGTCTATGTTTTGCCTTACAATTCTTCCGAGGTTCTACATTGGAAATGCAGCTAGGCTTATACAGACAATGCTTCTCCTGCAAAGTCCATGCCTGCTGTTGGCCAAATATATCAAGTTAAGGACTAAAATTACCTGTGTTTACAATGTTGTGCCAGAAATCATAGTACAGCACTAGTTTTCAAGTTTACATTATCTGATGGTGTCAACGTGCATTCCCCTATATGGATGTGTTTGATGACTTTGAGCTTGACTTGTCTATGTTTTGCCTTACATTCCTTTGGAGGTCCTACATTGGGAGTCCATCCACGCTTTTACTGATGATTCTTTTCCTGTGAGCCTCATGCCAGCTGTTGTCCAAGTGCAACAAGATAAGTAA
>JACXGI010006611.1:0-16205 GCA_016801175.1 Esox masquinongy
ATGCTTTGGAAGCTCTCTGCGGACCATGGCTTTTGCTCTGAGATGCAACTAAGAAAATGTCAGGAAAATCCTACTAGAACAGCTGAACTTTATTTGTGATTAATCAGAGTCACTTTAAATGATGGCAGGTGTGTAATGACTTCTATTTAACATGAGTTTGAATGTGATTGGTTAATTCTGAACACAGCCACATCCCCAGGTATAAGAGGGTAGGCACACATATGCAACCAGGTTATTGTAAGGTTTTTATTTTTAATTTTTCCCCCTCGAAGATTTCAGTGTGTTTTTCAATTGAATTGTTCACATTATAGGTCACATTAAAATTGGAAAAAGTTCTGACATGATTTATCTTTGTCTCATTCTTTTACATCTCAAAACCTGGCATTTTCACAGGGGTGTGTAGACTTTTTATATCCACTGTATCTCCAAACACAAAGGGTATTTCATTCACTAGGACATGGGGCGTAGAGCGGTCACTTCCCTAGGAAACTGTCTGAAAAGAAGAGCGTAACTTATTAAAACTGGGTTGATTTGAATGTTTTGTACGAAGAGTTTAACTGAGACTGTTTTGGAATCGCTATGGTAAAGACATGTGGCGCGTTGTATACTTACAGTATACCGTGTATCCAGCGTAACCAAACCCTCCACCTCCCCGTGTCCGAACCCTCCACCTCCCCGTGTGCACACCACTACAACATCGCTTTGATAACATCCAACATCTTTGACTTCCATCAAAAATTAAATGTCAGCTCTTGAGTCTGAGATTACCTTATCCTGCCTGCCTCCGAAACATCCAGTAATCAGTCTGATCAGCTCACTGCCATTCAACACCCATATCAACTACATTCAGTCCAATGGTGGATCTAGAACTGATTTCCACACTAGCCACTTTATGATCTTTACACTCTAATTAACTGGACTTTGCTACGTCCATAACGCCAGACTAAAACCTACACTTCCATTGGCATTCATTCATTTCAGTTCTCCATCACCAGTGACTGAAACAAATAGAAGACTAGCCCTAAATTCTACACTGTCATCATTATACCTCACTCTTTTCAAAACAAAAATCTGTTACCTGATCAATGCAACTGCTAAATCATTTAATCTATCTTGCTGTAAGTAGTGCAATTCAATGTTTACTTGTATGTATATAGTTTATTTTTATTTATATTTTCTACGTTATGTAGGTGGCTCTATGTGTTTTCCCTTAATGAAATTGTATGCTTTTGGCAAGGTCACAATTGAAAATGAGACGGGTTCTCAACTCAAGTTCAACACAGAACAGAGGGATCAATTCATTGTGACATGGCTACATCAAACTAAATGGTTATCAAAGGTATGATAGTCACATTACACTGTTTACAGTCTCAGTGTGATACACCTGCTTCTCTAAGCATTCCACTGGAATGATCATTTTCCAGTACAAGGCTCACAGATTAATAAGAGACAAAGTAAATTTCCTTTGGAATTAATTAGAAACTTAAAGGAGACAAGTTTACATTTCGAAAAACTCCCCAATCTCTTGTGAGAAATCCAACACACCAGGAGAGATAACAGCTTACTACTGCATTATAGCAGGCCCATGTGCTTGCGAGGGGCTGTCATATACAAGAACACAGTCGGCAACCATCAGCGGGAAACACATGGCAATATGTCAGAGAATGATCTGTGGGTGACATTTCTCAAAACACAGTCAGATTATTTAATACTGAAAATATCTAGCAAGTCCACAGCTTGGAATGAAAAAGTGGTAAAATGACAAAAACCATAACTGTTACATTAGCAGCTATTATGCAGCTGTAAAATAGTATACTGTAACGGTATAGCTAGCTGAGAATGGCCAGCTAGCTGAGAATTAATCGTATCAACTGGAGACTGGCAAGCAGTACCTTAGGAAAGTTATCGACCTCCTTGAGCCTCTTCTCTATCTGGAGGCGTCCTCCGTAGCGCGTCACCCCGTACACCACCGTCATCACAGTCTGCTTCACCACCTTCCTGTTGATGAAGCCCTCAAGCACCTGGGCGACCTTTAGACCCTTCTCTGCATCCCGCACACGGAAGTCCTCCACCTATGACAACAAACCAAACGCACAGTCTGTTTGTCCTCTCGTCCAAAGATGATTACACCGACTCAGAACAATATGACACACTGGCTCTCGATAGTCACGGAGCATAATGGGGAAGCATAAGAGCGCCAGATTTACTCAGTGTGCTGTAGACCGTAGAATTACCAAGGCTGTCAGTGACTGAGACACAGCGCTCACAAATCTGACTCACAATCGCTTGGCAGCACTTGGCTTTCTAGCCTGTACAGAATCTGCTGTACTAGTTACATACATGAACATTCTGAATCAATGAACAGCAATCCCCTTAAAGGATACACCAGATGTGTCCTTCCTATAAGCACTGTCGCCAGGATAACTGGGGCTTCTATGCACCTTAAGTGTTTGTCCTCCCTCAGACTAAGAGCCGGAGGTGATTGCATCAGCTGGTTTCTAACTCAGACCTCTCCAGGGGTGGCTGGACAATGACATCGGAGGTGTGCAGAGAACTGACATGCACTATTCAGATGGAAAGCCTGGTTCACTGAGAACTGGTCAATGTACGATGCTGCTCCAACTAATGTCACATTATGTTTTGGGCACAGCCGCACTGTACATTTTATCACAGCATTAACACTCTCCGTTCCCAGAGGTGCTAAAATCAATAGGCTCACTATGAACCTTAAATGGTCCCTCTAAAATATGCAGTGTGGAGCTGGGCAGATTGTTTGGGGTGTAGATCCTGTCCTGCAGGGACTGATGTTCTGGGAGCTCTGGGGCAAGAGGTAAAATAAGGTCTGCTTTGACTAGTCTAGGGAAGCTTCTGGATGAGACAGGGTGCTATTACGGTAGGAGCAAGATGTGTACATGAAAGAAACACTCTCATTCCCTAGGAATCCAACCAACGTGCATTAAAGATATAGTCCGTAATTCTTGGTCACTGGTTGTGAAAGTGGCTGACTTGTGAATTGTGTACTGTGTCACAAATGTGCAGATTCGGGCCCCGCATAATCAAAACCACTCCTTCTCAATCTCGTAATTTCATGGCTAACTGAGGTATAATAGTGATTCTACTCATATATTATGCACATATAAACAAGGTGTTACACATCCAGCTCAAAATGGGAGGTTTAAACAATTATTTTGTTAATCGCAAAACTCCTAGAATGCATGATGTATGAGACAGGAAGAGAAAAACCTGACTAGAAAATTATGTCCGATAATGTTAACAAACAATGAATTTCCTCATTACACCAAATTATTTAATCTTGTGTTCATTTCACATTACAGACCAGTAGGGGCGGTGCAAAACAACCACCCTAACTTTAGGACCACAGCCCACTAGCGCCCTCTGGTGCGCGGGCTGACTAACCTGCTGTGCCACCACGCTGTATACATCCTGAGGCACATCGCACGGCATGAGGTTCACAGAGGTGGCACCGATCACGTCCCGACCCAGAGCTGCATAGTGCTGGAGTCCATTACATGAACCATCCTGATGGGGTAGAAAAGAGGACAGGGTGACTCATCTTTTGTCATCAAAAATCTAATCTTACAGCACAATTTTGACTGTTTATAACGGAAACACGATTGAATGCTACTGCCAATCTTATTTACTCTTTGTTACAGTTTCTGTCACTCCATGAGAAAAGTAAAAAAGGCCAGAGGCACAGCTGTCATTTTTGTTGTCCAGCTGAGAATTCTTTGTTGCCCTGGGTGACCATACCGCAATGTAAATACATATATCATGTTGGGGTCCTTTAAGGTTTGATTTTGGGGCCTATGCAGTCAACTTGTATGTTACCTCTAGACAGCACCATTTGAGAGCATGGTATACATTGTTACAGCTACATCAACAATATACAATATCTCTATCCCCTGGAGGTTTTGCCCTATTGACACCTTGATTAAATTCATCACAGACAAATACATGGCACAACATGTCTTGCAACTACACTAAAGAATGAAACCGTGGTTTTTGTTATTTGTGCCTACACCTAGAAACTGATTGCATTCGCTCTATTTAGATTAAACATATCAAGCTAGGTGTATTTTTGGACACTGGCCTAAATTTTAAGGCAACTACCAGATATTAAGAAAAAAAATGCCTTATCATTTCAGGAAAAATTGCAAAGGTGAGTTTTTTAATTTGCCAGGTCAACAATGACCACATTTTATCACTAACAGACTTGACTATTGCAATTCCTTCTTGTCTGGTCTCATTTCACCAAAAAACATCAGAAAACTGCAGTTCATTTAGAATGCAGCAGCAAACAACAAAGACCAAAAGAAGAGAATGCATAAAATCTATTTTAAAGGCCCTGCATTGGCCGTCTCTTAGTTTAGAATCAATTATAAAATAGCTTTACTTCATTTCAAAGTGCTTGTGTGGTGATTTTAGATATGCGCCTGGTCCCTCTGTGTTAAAGCCAGAGCCTAGTCAATGGACAGAGGCTATTGTCTGAACCCACCATTTATGCTGGACCAGGCAGAACAGCCACTGAGTGCTATGAAAACCATTTCTCGAAAATGGTGTCATGGGAATTGTTGCTTTGTTAATGTTTTGTTTAATGTGGCCTCTTAAATAACAATATGACGAATGAGTGAGACATCTACTGTTAAGAGACTGCCATCGAGAGCAACTGTAGAGGACCGCTAAAATTCAAGATTCCAGAACCTCGGAGTAAGTGATACAGTAAAGGTTATTATATTGATCCATGACTTATGAGACACTTATCTTATTTACAAAGGCCTACAAGGGTAGGGTTTAGATGTCAGTGTGATTACCTGATGTACAGGAAAGTGGGAGATGAACTGTGTGGGGTCAGGTGATCTGATAGCGTTTGTGATTTCCATACAGCAGGCCAGGGCTTGCCACGGTTCATCTGCATTCTGCCACCACTTCTTACCCTGCAGGGGCCACAGAGAAGACAATATGGAATGCACAACCTATTATTCTCAATACATAGAAGATTTTTTTTGAACAGACTGACGTTGAGGGGGTTGTCTGCGGAGTCCAAAATGTCGTCCATGATGGTGTTGGCGTAATCCAGCCTGCCGGCCAGCGAGCTGCGTTTCTTCAGCCCTGTAAGGTTGACCAGGTGGATCTTCAGCCAATCCAGGCCACCCGGTCCCAGGGGTTTCCCCTCGTCAAACACCAGGATGGCCCTGGTCACGTCACTGCCCAGGTGGTTGAAGTAGGGCGGGCACGGATATGTGCGCCCTCGAAAGTCCATGTTGTGGGGGAACCAGAAGACCTCGTCTCTCATGTGGTTGGCGATGGACAGCTTGTAGAGGGCGTCCATCCTGAGGCTGTGCATCTCCCCGCACTTCTTCTTGGCGTTGATAACCTCTCTCTTTAGCTGGGCCTTCTCGGCCGAGGTGTAGGCAGCCAGTTCCTGCTGGTTGTAGCGAGGGATCTTGGGGGCCTCCGAGAGGGGCGGCGGGACGTCAAGCTTCTCGCTGCCCTTACCGTTGAAGACGGAGATGATGACGTCCAGCAGGGGCTGATTGATCCTCCAGGCGGTGTTGCCCAGCTGGGTGAGGGAGTCCAGCACCGGATGGAGCTCTTCCTCCTGACATTTCTCCAGCTTGATCTCGTGCTGGTTGGCGCCAAGCACGGCACGCATCAACTTGGTGGGCGTGAGAAGGTAAGCGCCGAACTTGGCTGAGGTCCAGGGGACAGGAGGGCACAGCATGGGCATAACATAGGAGTCGAAGGTCAATGTGGTCTCCATGGCGTCCTGCTGGATCTGTGTCAGGATGGGATGTGGCTTGATAAAGCCCACCTGAGGCGCAGAGCGAGAAATGCAATTAAATACAGTGCATTGAAAAATCAGCTACAGTACCAGTTGAGTCTGCTTAAAAACAGCATCAGTGTAACGAGCAAGGGATATTTGCCCAGACAACCCTTCATTAATCATGGCTGGTGATGGAGGACACATGCCGCTGATATATTTCCGGAACTGCGATTATATACTATCAATGCCACCAGCTGAAGGTATCTGGTTCTGTTTAATAACAGCTTGAGATTAACTCGCTACTACCTGAAAGGCTTAAAAATCCAAAACAGACAGCACTGTTGAATACAAACAGGAAATACCAACAGTGCTGCCAAACTTATCAGCAATATTCAGTCCAGTTTATCAACCAGACAGAGATTCCACGAAAAATACCTGAGAAGCATTGCAGTCTAACGACTGCGTGCAGTAAAATCATTAGGCTTCTCCCCTGCTGGCCAGCACTACCTTCTGACCTAGCACAGCAGAGGGTGAGGTGGCCAGAGACCAGCTCCGAAACTCACTGGGGACTCCACTGTCAAAACACATCAATTCCGCCAGGTAGAGACACCAGCAGGCACTTCTTTTTTTTTTTCTACCAGGAATGAGGCTTGGAGGACAAAATAGAAAAAGTCTTATTTTCCTTGTCAGTTATCCCCGGGCAGTAAATCAGTCAGCCAATTAAGGAGACAGTAAAAAAAAGGATTAGTTTTGGAAGCCATTTGTCTTCCTCAGCTGCACTGCTGTGCAGCGAAAGCAGATTTATTATTCATATGCTTATGAGACCAGACCGTGGAGGCAGAGAGTGTAATATGAGGGAGCTGAACACAGAAGGAGCAGCTATGACAGACAGCTCTGTCCCAAACCAAGGTCGTCTTTATGTCACGGCTGTTTCTCACCGCTGCACTACCGACCAAATTCACTCATATAGGTTAAAGGAAAGATAGACATATCACACAGAAATTTCATGACAGGACAATTGGCAGAAGGGCCAACCCTAAGACTGGAAATTGGGTGAAGACACCGGGAGAAAATAACCGACATAAATCACGTTGACTCCATACCTGTCTGTTACTGCGGAAGGTGTACATATGGTAGAGCACAGGGATGATCTTCCGGTTGTAGGCAGAGTTGAGGATGTCGCTGTTCACCTTCATGTGCTTAACCATGACGTCCACCAGATAGGTCCCCAGCTCCAACACCACCGCGTGGGGCCAATGGCACTCGTCTCCCAGCAGGGAGGGGCCTGAGCTATGCTTCGCCTCCAGCGTCTGCCACTGCTCCCTAGGCAGTACGTTCAACACCTGCAAGGAAGGACACTTTGTTTAAGTCAAACCGTAAGTCCGTCATCTGACGCTTGCTGGTGAAGACCGGATTGAGACCAGGTGTGTGTGGAAGAATGTCCTACCTTATTGTCTTTGGACAGTAGCTCAACATATTCATTGTAGATATTCTTCAGCTTGTCCACCATCTGGTTGCGTCCCTTCATCAGGATGCAGAACTTGTTGTGGACCCGAATACCCAACTGCTTGGCCAGGATGTGGAGCGACTCTCCACTGGGAGGCAGGTTGGCCAGACTCTGACAATGGGGAAATCATTTTATTCAATACATATAGCTGGTATTCGGTGGGTTTTACCTGGCCAAATTTAACCATGAAACATTCAGACTATTACCAATCAATGATTGTATGAAGTAATAAAATGTTATATCCCGGGTCATATACCTGGATCATGATGTCTGCGTAGTCCTTCTCGTCCATCAGGCAGAGGTAGGGGTAGAGGCCGAACCTGACCACCTTCTGGGTGCTGCAAGCCATGATGGCTTTGCTCTCCCTCAGAGCCTTGACCAGGGTTTTGTGCCACACTTTACGCTGCTCCGCCAGCAGATCCCTCTGAAAGTCACATCACTGTCAACACAGTCCCAGGCTGCACGGTGCTTGTGTGGGGAAACATGTCCCATAAGCATGCTCTGCCTTGTATCAAGTGTGAACCAGTTAAAATGTCACTTAAGACTTAACAAACACATAATAAATCTCAAACTCGGATAAAACAATATCATGTCAATGTTACTACAGTATCTAGTCAATGGCAAGCTGTGGCATTCAGCGTATTATCCTTTTCAATTCACAGAGAGTGAGAGACCAGCACAGAGAGAACGTCTCCAGCCAGGTTGCAAAACTGGGCCACGGCTTTATCAGGGGACTGTCATCTTCCCTATCAATACCAGGAGAACAGAGCCGGGCTGACAGAGCAGACAGACTGGCCTCTAGATTGTGTGGTGCCTCTGCCCCTTCTCAGAACAGCCCCATTACAATACATTATCATTCTGCTCTAGCCATTGTAAAATGTTACAGGAACACCAGGGGCCCACTTCCTCCCACACCTGGTCTGAAACACAGTGAGAAGACGCAGGGACAGTTTCAACTTGAATACCAATGCTTGGGAAGGAGACACTGTAGGCATAATGCACTGGATATCTGGTGGCCGTTCAGGCTATTCTCACTGCTTGCAATGACTGAACAGAAACACACCTACGGTAACGGCAAAGGATGAAATATCATTCCCCATGATGTCATTTGAAATATGTTGAAAGAACAGTACAAACCCAAACTGTACAAACTGCACATTCATCATAGCATCATAAAACACAAATAATAAACAGTCGGGTTCAAGCCCACAAGGCTGATTGGCTGAAAGTGGTGGTACATGAGACTATGTTTTACCGTTCTTATTACAATGACACATTTTCTAACAGCAATAAGGCACCTCATGGTTTGTGGTAAATGGACAAACAAACACTAATAAAGGGCTGTGGAAGTGCTGCGTCCTTTGGCCTAATACTAACATAGACCATCATGTTTTATTACTTTAATAAACCAACACTTGTATTTAAGTGCACCACTGGAGTGTATTACTAAGGTACAGGGTTTCCCAAACTTCTCCCAATGCTCGAATCAGCATTCCATACTGTAGTACTATAATGTATTTTAATGTCACTATTTCATACTCCAGTAAAATGAAGTATTTCAGAATGTCACTATTCCATTTCCTAGAACTACAATGTATTTCAGAGTCTCACTATTCCATACTGTATTAATATAGTACAATAATATCTAATCTGTATACCATGTTGACCATGAGTGGGGTGACAGGCTTCATGGCCTCCACAGAGTTGATAGTGATGGTGCTGGCCTGCTCCAGACGAAGTTGATTGCTGAACCTCTTCTGCAGCTCATCTAGGCTGAAGGCCAGCTTGGGGTACTTAGAATCTGTTCTCTGCAACACACACACACACACACACACACACACACACACACACACGAGAGCAGAATGTCTACAATGTGACTGAGGCTCCGAGGAGAGTCTATCACACTGCATATTACATAGGGTTGTACCACTCTGGGAACTTTCAAAATATTCCTTGGTTTTTCCCGTTTGAATGATTTGGGGAATGGTCTGAAAGTCCATCAAAAGGGATTTCTGGTGAACCTAGGAATGTGTTGAAGTTCCTGGTTTGCCAACCTTACACTGCATCCAAGGAGAGACATGTTTAAAGGTAGTATATATTGAACATACTGTCCTATCATTAAACAGACACATTGATGTAGCAAAGCGTATCCTTGGAGAGATGACTGTTGGAAGTCGTGCGGCGGGATGAGTGTGAATGTCTGTCCACATATGGAGGGTATGAGTGTGATCTGAATAATGAAAGCGTTAAGCAACTGTGGGTTGTGTCAGTTCAGGGAGCTGAGTTATGGGAGGGAGATGGAGGAAGGGAAGGAGATGGGGAGTACAACTGCTAGGTTATTTCTAGCGTCTTTATTCTCTCTCTCGTAATGTAAACAAGACCTTGGTGTTCGTGAAGAAAGGCCCTCACCACCAGTCACCTGACACACAATCGCAAAAACTAGCACAAACCAAACACACCAACACCTTAATTAATGACTCATATGCAAATTAACTTCCAATTAAACTTGCTAATTAAAAAAAAGAAATACGCTTATATTGTTATGTGCTGCCGCGTCAACCCACACCAAAGCTCAAACTGGCGCCCAATTAAAAAGCTAATATAAAGTGACACACACACTGCACATAAAGCATATACTTGTCCTTATAGAAAACTGCAGCTGGCCCAGTGGTCAAACGGGAGAAGTGCACAGCAGACCTACATACTGAGGAGAGTCAGTGTCCCTGAGCATGTCAGCATTTATTATTGAGAGAGGATGTTTGCGGCCTCTGCAAGGACATACGGGTATTATCAGTAAACACATCAGAGGGGTTGATGTTATGCAGGGCGGAGCTCTTCCACGCCAGACTCAGGAAGAGACGCACTGAGACTGTCCACAAAGGAGAGCGGGAAGAAAGGCAATTAAGAAAAAAACAACACCAAATCTCCAATGACAATCTCCAAGTGCCAGATCAAACTGCATCTCCTACTTCAAAACACTGCCAAATAGTACATTCGCAAAACAATATTCTAATGAGTTTGTGCTAACAGTCAGTAATTAAGAGTCCTCGGGAGGGACGGCTGTTATGAAACCATGGCTGTGAGTAAACAACAACTGCTGTTCCTGTCAGTCAGTTGTCATAGCAGAAGCAGATAGGAAATCTCCAGTCTCTCTCCTAACCTGTCCCCTGCCTAGTTCATTACTCAGAAAGGGACTACGGTGCCGTTTAGCATGTACAGCCTCCTGGTTGTGTATCGCACGGTGTTCCGTTTACCTTTCCGGGATCGGATTAATCCTATGCTCTCCCGATAGACCCACCAAGCCCAGTTAGTTCCACTGGGAATTGACCAGGTCATTAGTGAAATGGCACCCCGCAGTATGTTCGCTTGACAAATAAGAGCAAAATGGTGGTGCGAACACACTGTTAAAACACAATCGTGCGCTGCAAAAAGGCCTGGAAAATACTGTGAAGAAGTGGAGCAGAGCCTCCAGACAGGGCAAGGTTCTGCCACCACGTCTAAAAATAGCTATCGGGAGAACTGCCTCAACAAAAGGAAGACAATCAAATCATTCGTAGTCCGACTGATAGGGCTGGCATCTTCTGACTGGCAGACACCTCATTTCCACTGCAGCTGCTTACATGTATTTCAGTGTCTTCACGGTCAGCCTAACCAAGCATACATTTAACACCCAGTTAACAACAACTCACAGAGTTGCTGTTGTTTTTTTTCTACGATGATGTCACCGTCAATACATTCACCAAGGTGTTGCCCCAACAAATGTTCTGCTTTGCTCTACTGACAGTAGGATAACGACAGTTGAATGAAGGAGTGGACTCTATATTTATAAATGCAAGTAGCTAGAGCGCCATGACTTGATATAACTATGTAACTAGCTAGATGGTAATATGTTTTTGTGCAGGAACGGTTATTAAACATCTGGAATAAGGAATTTGTAAGTACACATTCACATCCTGAGTGTTGTTCCACATTTGTATCAATAGATGTTGTTACACATCCTCTTTTTCCACTGAGGAACTAATTCAAAATTCAATATGTGACCTTCCTACTTGAAATGAGGGTGCTACCACCAACCCCACAGTGTTGAAACCATCTTGATCTAATGATTTAGAAGCTAGGAACAGTAAAAACCAGTATATCCTATGTAATATCAGTGTTCTTACATTTCACTATTCAGTTGATTCAATATAACCTTTGGCAGATCTACACTTACTGAAAATAACCCATAGTTAGTGACAATTAATGTCCTAGCTTTCAAATGTGTGACTGAAAATTATAATATTATAATAATATAATAATAATAATAATAATAAAATAGGAATAAAATTCATTGTTCTAGTCGTGTAATATCTGATTCCACAACAGGCCTCATACTATGTAGATGAATAGTAACACATTACTGTTAGGCTGCTACTATAGTTATTACTGTCGGGTAGCTAGCAATCTGGGCAACTTAACGTAGTGTTTTACCAAGCTGGTTATAGGATATCAAAACATGACAGTTTAATCTCTGTTTTCCAGAGATTCTCCAGGCACTGACTGAGAAGCATGATTAGTGTCACATGGCGCGGCCGCAATGCACGGAAGCGGTCAGCGACACCTATCAACGGAAGTAGCACATCTAAGGCGCAATGGGAGTGGCATGGCTTTCTGTTTCATTCCTGTCCAGTCTCCTTAGTACAGATTGGAGAATTGTTCTATTGTACTCATTAGACGAGGTGTGCCCTACCTCGGTGTAGATGTCCTTGACCAGTGGTGAGGAGCTGGTGTGTAAGGTAGGTTTGATGCTGGGCTGGAAGTCTGGTTTCAAAGTGTGGATGGCCTTAAGCACCATGTCCCTCTCATCCTGTCTGAAGACACAGTGACGGAACAGCTCATCCAAAGACAGTCCATCCCACTGAATCTGCTGCAGGACTCTGAGGACAGAACAGGAAACTACATCAACAGAGAAAATAGGTTCCAAAATGTTGCATTTTAACATATTATTTCTAATATTCAGTATGTCCAGATTACTACAGCTTTTCTGTTAAAGGCCACTGATGGATTACAAGAAAGTAAATAACACTGGGGTTTTACGAGACACTAAACAACATCCAAAGTTTTCATGAGAGATGTCATGCATACCTTTTTACAACAGGTGTGACAGAAAAAGACATGCCAATCCCTCTCTCTCCCATTTGGAGCAGCACATCTGTTTCTTGTTACTGTCCTCACCTGTGGTCCTCATCAATGTCCCTACTTGAGTTTTTCCTTCCCTAGTGTATGTTGACGATCATTGTTTGGTTTTGTTCTAATGTAACACTGTTTCACTGTTGTTGTGTCTTAGCTGCAGTTTGTTTTCTTGGTTCTTTTATTAAAACTCCTCTGTTCTCCCAGCACCTGGGTCCTGCCTTCTACATGCAGCTTTACAGGAAACACCTGATAATATATTAATAACAAGGACCATATAAGGATAGTTGCTCAATGCCCCAAAAGCACAGCTGCGAAAATTAGAACAGAATAAAATCAGCAACTGTGAGCCAGTCTAAAAAAAAACGGTACGTCATGAGATTAGCAAGGTTGAAATTGATGGCAAGGATGCCATTCAGAGACCACTTGTATCCAAGGCCAATGCACAAAGACCCATACGTTTGTGTAAGGAGCACAAAACCTTGACCACTGAGAAATGGAAAACATTATATGGTATGATGAGTTATCTTTGAGTCTTGGACAACTCCAAAGGATAGCTTCAACCCACAATGTAACATACAAAGTTTGTCTGCGCTGCATAGCTGCATTTTCCCTGTGGCCAAGTAGCATAGAGTTGTCACAACCTTGATCTCCGGTGTTATTGGGTAGCTTCTGTTTGTTGGTGAATTAAATGCATCAATGACTAGCTCTACTATGATCATAATACCATTCGCGATTAAGGTGATACCTTTTTAAAAGCTCAGTATCATTAAATGTTTCTAAAACGGAGGCGGATTGCTGGCAGCAACCCTTTTAGGATTGTTTGTGATTTGGTCTTAGTGACTTAGGAGTCCTCTTGACTACCCCTAACTGTTCACAGATTTTGGAGCTGGTCGTAGCGCTAAAATGCTTTGTGAAATAGGCTACTCTTAGACCAAAAACTTGGAATCCTAAAAATTATGACTGACACACCCGTTGTTTTTAAGAGTTTCTCCGAAATCAGCAAGTCGGGAGCTACTTTTAGCCTTAAGATGTTTTGTGAATACGGCCCCGGAACTATATGACATCATTCTAATAGGATTGGAGCTGTTCTGAATGCAAAGTATGGCCTCACTCCTGTTAAGTGTCTGTCTGTACCTTTTGGTCAGCTTCGACTTGCGACCACTGTTCCTCTTTGCCGATGCAATTTGTCCATGTGCGGCATATCCTGTCATGATTATTGAGATTGTTCAGCTTGAATAACTGTTCAGGTTTGCGACCGATGCATCTGCAATTTGGGCACTGACTATTCGGCCTCCGTCAAACTGTTAGTTGCCTCACGTTGCTTTGAAAACTCAAACATCAAAGTGCTAATCGCGAGGCCTCTTTTATAGCTGACGCATACTGCTAATAGGCAGTCAACCTAAAGCGACCTTTGCAGCTGCGTTTTGTAATTAAGATTTAGTTACTTCAAAGTAACTGTCCTTTTCCACGTGGTGTGTATACTTTAGGTACATACCCAAGCCATAACACCCCATCCACCATATTTTACAGATGAGGTGGTATATGGTTTACCTCAAGCAGTTTTTTCTTTTTTTACCTCCACTTTCCTCTTGCTATCAATCTGGTATGTGTTCATCTTTGTCTCACCTTCCCACAGTACATTTTCCAGAACTCTGCAGTCTCTTTTAGGTATGTTGCAGCAAACTAGCCTGGGCAGCCTGGGTCTGCATTGTAAGCGCTGTAGTTCGGCTGGTCTTATGGGGCTGACACATTCACGGTCCCTGATTTGTAGGACAGCTGTTTGTGTTGTCTTTCTTCATTATGATAAGAACCAACAAGTGCTCATGTTGACCGACACCAATATCAGACTCCAAAGGCAAACGAAAGCATAGACTCAAAACTAGAAATGCACCGCTCTTTTATGCCTGCACAAAAGCAGTGACAGAACATACAGGACTAACTAGAAACTCAAATGGATTGAAGCCAAGCTAGGAATGACATTAAAGTTATATAGTATATTATTTGCTTGAAGTAAAAAGTATGCAATTTACTTTCATCACTATAAAAAGCAATGAGTCAGGTGTATGACCTTTGGTCTTCATTAGGAGAATAAGGCCAAGTGCCTCATATAGTTCATGGTGGCTCAATGGTGACTTCATTAAATCACAAGTACTTCCAGTGTCATTATGCACTGCTTTATTATGCTGATTCACAAAATGATATATTCACATTGAAACTCTATGCTTTCAGACACACAGACAGTCATGGCGCATAGTGGTGTCATGTTTATTCAGATGATATCATCCAGAGATTCCACACCTGCCATGACTGGACTGCTCAATTGAAGACACATAAATGTGCACACAACCAGAGAAACAGGGATGGTAGTGCATGCAGCAGCATCTTAAAATCAGGAAACTATGGTCTGTCTAATTCAATGAACACCACCGAAAGACCTCAGTGAACAAAAGACGAGACACGGCTGGTGCAAAACTAAACGGAAATAACCGTCATATATGACTTTAAATCACAAAGTTTAATGTAACCTGCTACCCGTCGATAGGAAGGAAGAGTTACCGAAGGCTTGTGATGTGAACACCTAACAGTAGACCTGAGACTGAAAGCCATGTTAGGCTTGTGTTAACACTGCCCTCTAATGGAGTAAGCCGGAACACTGCGACAAAGACAAATGGAATGGGAGAGGTGCATTTGCAATCAGCCACTGATAGAGAGCATTCCATTGCTCTTCATACCCTCCATCAGACAGGGATACATAACAGGACCGTAACTTCCTTCTGCTGGAAATCCTGCTTAAACACTCATCAGACAATTAGCAGCTACCTGGCAGCCTGCCATAACTCTTGTTCAATTATACATGCGTTTGCAGATCCACACAGAATCACCTCTTTTTGGTCACCATGACTCATTTGCATTTATTGGGTAACGTTAAGTCTAGGAGTTAATGACAAATTCAATTAACTTTAAGGTCTTCTCACTATAATTCTAAAAATACAAATTTCAGAGAGTTATAAAGATAGAGACAGACAAAGAGGGAATTAAGAGATAAGGACACGAATTGGTAGAATGTCACAGCTCTTAAAATATTTTTCATTTTTTATAAAAAAAATGAATAAACAGACGAAAAAAATGTCACGCTCAATTAACCATTTCCTTGTGGATTTTACTGCAATATTTATACATTTTATTTTTTATTGAAGTTTGGTGTTTTTAATCTTGTATTGTATGTACAGGCTGAGGCTAAGCAGACAAAGCACTACCAACTGTCCCTGCAAAAATAGGCACTCTGACGTTTAATCACAGCAGGACTTCTACAATTAGCAGAGAATGTTGGTTCTGTACAGTAATTATTAACACAGAATAATCCCATGTCACAGCGCGCTTGAACTTGAGATGGGTGGGCTTAGCAGCACCTGTCAAACTCAGATATCAGGCTGAAGAGTGAGCCAGAGAACAACAGAACGAACAAAAATGTCATTGGGATCATCTTACAGCGATCGATGGACCAATTAATTGGCCCATTCACCATTACTGCTCTGCAACCTGCCCTGCCATTGGGCCACACAGCATAGGGTGACATTCTCAGGAAACAATTATAAAGTTGGGAGGGTGACCAGGAGAAAACAGGATTAGCGTATTAGTCTGAATAACCAATGGAAAGGAAAAATGTCTCCAAAACCACAGACTCTCTAGTACTACCGCACAACCATAATAAATAAATATTGTGGTGCGAAAGCATCCTTG
>JACXGI010006611.1:16305-29948 GCA_016801175.1 Esox masquinongy
AACAGAACTCCCAGAGAGGAGGCAGGGAGAAGAACTGGAACAGAACTCCCAGAAAGGAGGAAGGGGGAGAACTGGAACAGAATTCCCAGAGAAGGATGCATTTGGAGAGGAACCTGCAGCTGGACAGCAGGAAGACGAGATTGGAGAAGGCAGAAGCGCAATTTGAAGACCTGCAGCCCTAAACCTGGTAACTCCCCAATAACGTGGAAACCAGGGAAGAGGGAGAAAGAAGACTGGGAGAGGAAGAGAGGAGAGGCCACCAGAGAGACAACAACCCAAGCCCGTCCCTCCCAATCCAAGCTGCATTCAACACGACTGTGATACGCAATGTACAAAAAAATTCTGCATTCTGGAACTCTGGCCAGTCAGCTGAATAAGGATAATGGTTGCCAGAAATAAAGGAAACTAGACTTAAACCTAGTACATTTCAGATAAGGATTTACCTGTGCATTAACAGGTAACATCTATTATGACAGATCTAGTCCCAGGAGAGCAATGTGAACTGTGTGGTAATGCACAATGTGTTCCTCCACGCTAATCGTCATGCAATATAGCCATGTCTGGAGGCAGCATGCAGTCTGTTCTAAAAGCAATTAATAACACCCATCAATGACGATTCGTCAACCAGGGTACCCTACTTATTGAACACTATCCACCATGCTGTCTGTCTATGTCCTAGAAGTCAGAATGCTGAAGGGGGAGAGAATCATCTGGATAAGGCTGTCTGTCAATGTATACTTAATTAAGAGTAGGAAAACGAATTATTCAGCACATCCACTGATTCCACAGAGCCACCTGTAACAGATGTTGTTGTCAGTAACGTTGTTGTCAAGTGTTCCATTCCCAGCTGAGGGTCAAGCCTGCGCCAGTGTATTAGAGTACAGTATAAAACTGGCGTACATCTCACTCTCTCCCCCTCCCTCCCTCCCTCCCTCTCTCCCTCCCTCCCTCCCTGGAGTGATACAGAATAAAATTGTATTTTAAGTATGTGTATAGTTGTGATGACAGTACAGTACAAGAGGCACAACTTCAAAATAGGCTACTTGGCGATGTCATGCCTGTTCCAAAAGTCTTCTGGAAGCTAAATGACGCATGACATGCTACCCCCAGGAAATTACAGGTACATCTATCTAGTATCTGGCAGAACCCTCTTTAGCCCCTATCCACTACAATCCCTGGAGGTAAACTGTTTCTGAGATGCTGGAACCACCATGTTTGACTCCAACAATGATACCCAAGTCAAAGTCCATTAGATCACATGTATTCCCCATTCTAATGTTTGGGCAAACAACAACTAAACCTCTTGATCATGCCTGCATTCATACTGACTTACAGCCTCATGATTCGCTGTTTAGGTGTTTGCGTAAACAAGCAGGTGTACTCAAAGTGTCTTGTGTGTAGAAGCACATTAATGAGTTCAAAGTTTAGCCTACCTGTTGATGAAACGTGGGGCACAGTTAGGGGTTCGGCCCATACACTCCAGAGCTGCACAGTAGGAGCTGAGATTGGGTTTGAGTCCAGCCTCTTCAACTAGAATGAACATTCGCCCAATCTGCTTCAATGATCCCTACAATACAATGATAAGAGAGTCACCCGAGACAGGAACCAGACAGGTGGGGAGGGCATACAGGCTGTCCAAACTTTACTAAAGCAAAACTGATGGATGGACTAAATGGATAATGGAAATGCAGTTTCATCATTTTGGTCTAGATGTTTTAATAGACACCCATGGCATACAAATGTCAAATCTGCAGTACCTTCTAGGGGGGAAAAATGCAGGACAAGTGGACACCTAGCTATTGATAATGCATTAGATAACATCTCAACTAACAGGTACGCCTTAGTTCTTTATGCAGAAAATAAGGCGGTCTTGTTGCACAACTTCTCCAAAAGTGCACAGAATGCTTGCATAGCGCTTAGCCAAACGCCACCACAGTGAAGGCAGAACTTACCTTCTTTGCCCAGACCCTCATCATGATGTTGTAGGATTCTATGTTGAGCAGCTTGCGTCGGCTAATCCTCCGGTGGTGGCTGAGCAGGAAGTGGCCAGCTCGGTCAATATCCCCACTGAACACACAGGCCTCCAGGTAGCTGTGCACCCTTCGCCGGACGTCCTCATACGCCCTGGCCTCGCTGTTATCCTCCACATGCTCCGGACTGGCTGAGACAGCCCACTGTTTCAGCTTCCTCTCTAAGTCTTCAACCTTAGCCAGTTCAAAGGCGTTGGTCTCCGCCTTCCTCTCCGACCTGGCTAGCTCCTGGGCCCTGGCCTCTACCTCCGACAGCTCAGGATGCAGTTCTTTCAGGGTTTCCCTGTTCAGTTTGGCATTTCTAACAGGCACCTTAGAGGCAGACCTGGATTTAGCTGCAACGGTGTGTTCTTGGTTTGCAGCTGCCAAAGTATTCTCTTGTTTTTTTAGAGTCCTGCTTTTTTTAGAACTTGATGCCATCTTTTTTACCACTTTAGTCGATATAATTTTATGTGAGGTACCTGGGAGCATCAGTTGGCCTTTACTGCTGTTCACAGGAATATCCTCAAAGCCCAGCTTCTGCTTTAGCTTCTTTGTTTTGGTCTTCTCCTCATTTAGTTTCTTCATCCAGCGGGATTTGGAGGGGGAGTCATCTTTGCCCTTACCAGTCTGTCCCGCTACCTTACAAACAATCTTTCCCAAGGTGGGTACCTCAGTCCTCTCCCCAGAATTTATTTTGGGACTCCTTCCTGAGGAAGCTCCCCTCTCTGATTTAGGGGCTTTGACAAATTGAACCTTTGAATGTTGGACATCTAAAACAACATCAGATTGAAGTTGCTGGATCCTGGCTTCAAGCACTGCAAATAGCACAGGGAAAGAGAATGTATCAAATTAATCATTTTGAAACAAATAAAAAACATTCTAAAATGTGGCTTGATTTGACTTCAACACACACCATCCAGCAGCTGAAATTGTTCCCATAACTGTTTTTTCCCATCTTCTTTCTTCGGGAACGCAGCTGAGAAATGTCTTTGTTGTGATTTCCATGGTGGCTCTGCAAAATGCAGGAAGTTGTGAACTTTTCTTTTAAAAAAACCTGGCACATGCATCATTTCACACCACCTGAATATATAAAAATGTACAGTAAGGCTCCAAACAGCTAAATATGTTTGTGCTACTCTATCATCTACATATGCTGTAGATGAGTCAGATAGGTTATAGTTTTCACGCATCTGATATTAGGTCAATTCCTTGAGTAACAGAAGGTAATTTGGGGAAATGTTTGCTCAACAACTGGCTCAGTATTGAGCATCTGATACCAAAGTGTACACTTCGACCATGACAACAAGTGTTACAAGTAATGTACATCTTTGACTGATTGGCAAAAACGTTATCTTTCAGCACAATAATAACCCCAAACTCTCTGCAAAGACCATTAAGACCTACTTAGGGCAGAAGTCTGCCGAACACACACAGTATTAGACTGGCCATCTAAGAGCCTCAACCTCAACACCCTAGTGTTGGGATCACTTGGGCATGGAAGAACAAAAAGCAGACATGTCAAAACAGAGTTATGGCCTTAATGTGTACCCCTACCCAATGACACTGTGGCTGTGATCAAGGCATATGCTAATAGTCTCATAATCCCCTGTAAAAAGTCAGAGCAAATGTAGTGTAGTGGCAGGATCCCAAAACGTTACAAAGAACATTACAAAAAATAAGTTCTTTTGATTACAAAAATAACTTCTGATTTTTCAGAATTACTATTTACTCGATTGATTAAACAGTACACAACAAGAGAACCTCCAGTTTGTATTCTCGTAAAGACATTAGTGTGGATTATCGATGCTAAATTAGGTTAAGCCTTAGGTAAAAGGCCCTAGAAAAGTGCTGTTAGCAGTGATGTCTAAAAAACGTACTTTTTGCTATTAACTATATACGTGAAAGCTAGCTTTGCGTTATAGTTAACTTTTTGCACAGCTCTGCGTTAACAAATTGTACTGTAGCTACAGAACTATTTTATGAGGACCTATTTGGAATAACAGTAATATCTCAAATAATATTGCAAGGATATTGTGATTCAAGTACAGCACTGTGCTCTGGTCTCCTTGCACGTTGATAGACAAGAAAACATACCTGATATTCGCATTTCAGAATTATTCCGTAAAGTAAAACAATGATGGCAATGGTGAGCCTTTGACAAACGATTAACACTTCTTTCCAACAGGATCAAACCATTTAGACATTTTGAAAAGGCACACAGTCTCAAAAGGGACATGTTGACATAATAACCGCATTACTTCTCCACACTAGGCTGCCATCTTGAAACAGACCAAGCTAATCGAAAACAAGGGATATAAATGGATAAAAGACCACTGATAAATCGAACAGTTTATATATCATGTTTATTTGTTTTTTGTTCCTTGAAGGGGCTGTATAATCTTTATAAGGCAAGTAAATACGGAATCACATTACATTTCTTTAAAAGCAATATGCAAACATTGTTTAACCTTATTTTTTCTGACAACTAATAATACATTTGTGTTTGATAAGCTGTATTTAAAAAAAAGGAATATCTATCAATATTTTACAATAAAGAAAAAAATAATATTGAATGACGAATTTCACTGAAAATAAAGGAGTTCAAAATCGTGAGGCCCATATCACCTATAGGTGGCAGTCTCGCCATACCAAAAGTAGAACAAAGGTCAAATTAGGGAGTTACATACAGTGTAGTGGTCAAGCAGGTATTGTTTGTTTATTTGAGCGAAAAATTGCTACAGAATTTAAAGTCCCACAACCTTTTGGATAGCTTTCAACTACCACTGATAAACATTTGTGTAATTACAATGTAATGAGACTGGAGAATAATAATATGGATTGTCCTGGTAAATTAGTTCAAGCTCACCGTACCAACTGAAAATAATGTACGGTACCAATTATGATTGAGATTATTAATTAGCCAAGCCATTGCCTGGTATTTAAAGATTCAAAACAGGCCAGTCCCTAGCGAATCATTTGCCAAGTAGAGAGTCAATCTCTCAATAGTTTGGGATTTTTTACCATGGACATTTTGACAAGATTAGTAATTACTGTGCTTCCAAACACTGAATAGGAAAAAATAATCCTTGTGGGGAAACATTAATTCAAAAGATAACACATCTTGTTTGTGGGTTTTATATGAAGAACAGTGTAGGTTAAAAATATTTTGAATAACTGGATCATCAATTTCATTTTTGTACCTAATGAACCAGAAGCACTATAACAAGTACTTATTTTACATGGGGAAAATTAATGATATCATACCCCCAAACCATAATCTTAGAAAGAACCCCCTTCTGGTGTTTTTCACTAATTGGTCCTTTGACCAATCTAATCGGAATCCATGACATCATATGAAAAAAATCCAGATTAGATGTAAGTGAAAATTTGATTCACATGCACACTGAATAAGAATTGTACATCGTTTTCATAGTTCCTTTCTTTGTCGTGTCCTAAATAGAAAATAATTCAGAATGGGTCATGCCATTTGACCTAACAAGTGTCACATTCCTCTTGTCACCCGTGAAGTATTTTCTAAAGACTGTGCACCCTTTTGTTTGAGGCGCTGGAAGTTAACGTAAGTACTACTTGAGAAGTCAGGCTAGGAAATGAGGTCCAGGCAGTACATCTTGGAGGTGGTGGCTGGGATCACAGTCACAGCAGTTGGTGTCTGCTGCCGAGATGTAGGTGAGGATCAGGAGGTGTTTGTTGCTACGGTTCGCAAGCAGGGCCCCTCGACTGCCTCGTTTGATGTGGTTGGCCTCTGTCGGCGGCTGGCTCTTTGCGCTGGTGTGACAGTCATTGCCGGGTGAGTGACTGTCAATGCCTGTGCCAACAAAAGGGGAGAAGACAGCCATTCAAGGCCCTGATAATAGCCAGGCCAGGACAAGGCTGCCATTCTCACACACTTTGATCATCTGGATTCTTTGCACACCTTTGTGTGGGCTCCCTATTTGTTTTACATTTGGCCGCTGTTTTGAAATTCACCTGGCCAGGGAAACTTGACAGAGATGCTTTGCGAAATGCTTGTGTTGTTAAATGCTTCTGGCATGTGTGTGCACCTCTTAGATGGAAGAAATGACATTCTCACTGTGAAAAAAATTCTTTTTGGAGACGGCTGCTTTGGGCTGTCCAAATTCATGACTTACCAGAGGAGTCGTTTTTGGATAGATATTAGTCATCATGCTGAAACGGTCAAGAAAACATCTTTTGGAAATTATTGTGTGTACTGGACAGTGTATGTAAACTACAATATATGCGTGAGCACATACCGTAGAAATGATGTTTTCATCTGTCACATTACATCAGTATCTCTACCTCAACTATGGTCCTGCACCATTATTTTCCAATATTCCCTGAAGAAAGTCTTTCATTTTGTTTGTCTCTTACCACACAGATTGAGCTACTATTTTGGGTAAGGAAATTATCATGGGATTACCTTATTACCATACCTATTTATGTGCTAAAAGGTATAGCACATTAAAATGTTTGGATTAGTGAATCATCTCAGAAAATATTGGAAAGGTTTTTTTGTGATCCATCAAAGGGAGTAATGGTTCAGACCTCTGAAGCATATTGAGCGGCTTGCCTTTGTAATAGCATGTTGTTCCCATCGTTGTACTTAATGCTACATTTAAAGCATCATTTTGGTTTGTCTTCAAATCCTGTCAGTGGTTTTATTTGTTGAGCCAGAATGGGTTCCAGCACAGTTTGTTATAGTCACTGCATGTATATGTGACTATCTCTGTCCATCACTTTATCAGTTTTCTGATTGTCTGCTTTGGTATCACTGATGTGCACACCTGTCATGTTGTTTATTTTCTTAAAAGCTGCCGATTGGGCTATCGCTCACAGATCGAGAAGGATGAGAATGGCTTTTGGGTCCCTCAGAACAGTTCAGCCCATCAGATAGATGCTGCCCTTATCATCAAACCACTGACAATAGACAATGGTCACGAAGCAGGATATGCAAATGCCCCTGTGTTCTGATTGTGTTCTGGACAATTCCTGAATGAGGCCTGGATGTTTACTCAGTCACCCATGGAGTGTAGCACAAAGATACCAAGAACACCTGCATTTGTCCAAAACGGAAGGTAGTTGACAAATTGTGACAGAATAATTGTGTAATCACTTGTATCTTACATTTTAATCACTTAGCAGATGCTCTAATACAGAACTACTGACAACTATTACATTCTTAAGATATCGCTAGGTGGGACAACCACATATCTCAGTCACAGTAGGTACATCTTTCCTCAATAAGATAGTGAGAGTATATATTTTCATACTATCTTTGTACCAGTCACCCATGGGAATCAAACACACAACCCTACCGTGGTAAACTCCACATTGTACCAACTGAGCTACACAGAATGAAATATAGAACACAATGAGGACACTCAGTATAGTTGGAAATGTATCTTTATTATTTGGATAGATCACAAGTGAGAGGTCAAGTGAGAAACTGAAGGGAGATTAGCAAAAGAAGTATAGAGAGAAACGGGAGGGGTGAGAGAGTGAAAGATAAAGAGAGAGATAGACACAGGGAAAGGGAGAGAAAGAGAGAGAGAAACAGGGAAAGAGAGAGAAAGAGAGAGAGATACAGGGAAAGAGAAAGAGAGACAAGGAAAGAGAGAGAGAGAGACAGGGAAAGAGAGAGAAAGAAATACACAGGGAAAGAGAGAGAAAGAGAGAGAGACACAGAGAAAGAGAAAGAGAGAGAGACAGTGGAGTTAGCAAGAGAGAGAAAACAATTAATAATAGGAGCTCTTACTGAGGGATTGTCAGTGCTAAGAGGGAGGTCGAGTTTCAAGCTCTTTTGAAGACTTTGATGGTACAAAACAGGCCTCATTACAGAGATATTATCTCCATTCATACACGTACAGAGCGGCTTGGATCCCTGCTGGGAAAGATTAGGTTCTTTCGCTTGTGAACATCCTCCTCTTGTGCCCAGGCTGCAGAGCTTTCTCAGCTCCGGGCGTACCCTGAGACGCAACGTGGGAGCCGACTGAAAGCCTTCTGCAGGGGAGAGGGGTGGGCTCAAACTCCCAACAAGCAAGGCCTTTCTCATTTGGAAAGAGAGCTGTATCACACCAAAGCCCCCCCCCCCTGCCTCCACCCCCCACCCCCATCTACCAAATGCCTTGTATTTTAGGATGGGTAACCAACGGGTTTGTTGATTGTTACATGGATCATCACATCGACGAAGAGTCTTGAATGAACTTGGATTAGGCCGACTGTTTGTGCCATATTATAGAGTGGCTTGTATTAGTAACTAACACTAATACAAGCCACTCTAATTCCTCCTGGAATTATCCTGATGGCTTTATTTTTTATCATTCATGTAGTGCCTCTAAAATGATCAACTTCAGTAACTAAGGATTGTGTTGGTCTATTGTCAAGCCACAGACAGCGTTGCATGAGCTTGTGTCTTCGTCTGCACTGAGCTCAGTGCCCAAAGCTTCGGATCTTGAGCAATCTAGTACCACATCTGACATTTCAGGGCAGAAACTGACCTCAAGGACAGACTGAGTTTTAAATAAGAAGTGATACAGTACATAGCATGATTGTATGATCTTAATTATGGGCAATTTTCAGAGAGGAAGGGCAGCTAGAGGTTCCTGGTGGGGGTGCTCTGTGTAAGGGCCAGAGGGGCACTAGATTTGTACAGGCTGCATGAAAGAGTTCACTCTCCATGCAGAGAAGAAAGGGATGACCAGGCCACTGGCACATGACTAAACAATACATGAAAAAGTCATCATAGAAAACCCCTCACCAAAATAATTTCAGATGTATATGTCAATATCTACTGTATATCTATCTATCTATCTATCTATCTATCTTATCCAAATAATTGTTTTTAGTTCAAATTTCAGGTGCCTAAAACATTAGCACAGTGCTGTATATACGTATTATGTATGTATACTGGCATGCAGCCCCCCCCCACACACACACACACACACACACACACACACACACACAAAGCATTATATAATGCCTACCATCCACACCTATATGTAGATTCTGATCTTCACTGATTACAATTACATTAACATTTTTCATTTGCTTCACACATTTTTAATAGGCATAAGCATAGCCAGCTGTGACAGGTCTTCTAGCGCTTTGGAGGACATTGAAGGATATTGTTTTCCATTACAGCGTTGATAGAGAGACCTGGAGCACCCTAAAACAATTACACAGACATGTCTGTGAACACTCAGCTGTCCTGACAACTATTTACATTTATTATAAGATGGGGAAGCAGTTTTATACAACCCTAACAAAAAACACATCCCCAGCGTGTGCTGTGCTCTCCAAGCCCAGACACTATAGCATGGCTACATCACAAACAGACAGTCACTCAGACTTGGACTCCAATGGATTACGCAGTGTGGAAAAAAGGAGTGTTTGGAGAAAAGAAGGAATAAACCTACAGGAAGTAAAGAGACACTGGAGCATGGTTTAATTGGGGGCGAAAGACTGTGATTTTTTTTACTGGGGCCCAAACAGATAAATAGAGAGTAAAGCTTTGATGAGGAACTCCATAGTATCTAATGGGCAGATTAAGCAGGTAGACAGGAATGGCTGCCGGGGTTTTCGGCGGGGGCGGCTAGGGGTGGGGGAGAGGGCTACTGGCCTCCGTCTCACTGGTCTTTAATGACAAGGAAAGGGGGAAGAGGGTGGTTGTGGCGGGGGGGGGAGTTGGGGTGTATAGAGGGACAGGCAAGCTTCTGGGAGCAGTTAACACGCTAAAAAGTCTGACATGACTGTCGTTGTCATTGTTGCACGCAATTCTCAAACACACTTTGGTAACTCACCCTGGGGCTGCACACCTCGTTGAAACCAAGAGCCTTCTGAAGGGACGTGGGTGCTGCGCTAACTCCCTGTAACACGTGTTCTGTGGAGTGCTGCGGCTGCTCTCTTAACGGTGGATACTGGAACCCAGTAAATGTCACAGTAAATGGTTCATTTTGTTTCACTTTGGTTCTTGATAATTATGTTCTCATTTTGTTATGAATGATAAGCATCCAGTGAAATTAATCCACACATTTAGGAAGTGAAAACAGAGGAGGATGTGGAGTATTTTGATTCAAATTCAATGTAAAATACTTTACATTAGGTGACATACTTCTTTATCTAAACCTAATGACACATTCCTGATTCGTAGCCTGAGTGTGTCAACAGACTGACAGAGTGGGAAGGAGTTTACCATTGCCATCCTGGTCTCACAATCCCCAGTAAATATCAGACACCACTTCAGAAGCATTAACACATGCAGGTGATCAGAAAGACCTCTGGAACCACTCCCCTAACACGCCAATCTGCCGTTGTTTCCGACATGTTGATGTTGAACAGGGGCAAATACTAAATCCCTCTTTAACCTGTCCCATATGTCTACACAGAGCCCAGTCACAAGTGTCACAAAAAATCCTTCCAGGTTACTTTACAGTAATGGGGTACAGTTACTCATCATCTTCAAGACCCGGGACCACAAAGGCGTCTGTCAAAACACTATCCAGTTGACACTTTTTAAGTAATAAAACCAACTATTAGCCCTGCTTTATGACACTAATGGCTTTCTAGGTATCACGATTAGAAGAAAAAAGGCTACATTAATAAAGGAGATGGTGCAGAGTGCAAAGCTACTCATTCATTTCAGTTATGAATGACTGTGGCCCCACCCCTCTTCATTTAACCCCTTAAATGCTAGCCCAGCCCAGGATAAAATGCAGGAGAAGCCTAATCCTCCATTTACACCTAGACTGACTGCACAGGAGAGAGGGCATACATTTACTGCTTTTCTGCTTCATACAGGTCTCTCTCTCTCTCGCACTCGCTCTATCACTCAGAGGCTGCTGCCTCTCTCCCTCAAACACACAGTCTATTTTTCTTTTTTCTCGCTCTCCCTTTCTCTGTCTAACCCTTTTCATTTCTTTCTTTCTTTCTCCTCTCTCTCTCTCTCTCTCACACACACACACACACACACACACTTTCTCTTTATATCACACTCTCATACACAATTACACACACGCACACAGTCACTTCCAATCCCTCATTCAACTCACTCTCAGCCACGGGTCAAAACCACAGACAAGCACCTTATTCCAATCCCGCTGGAGAGAGGAGCATTGCAAAGTTCACTCAGCACAGGACAGGACACTGACTGACTGACTCAGCAGCTGGGAAGAAGGACGGAAGCCAAGGAGCAGAACAGGCTTCAGAAGAACAAGGAAAACAACAGAAAATGACAGATTGCTTCTGGCAAAGGAATTACTGAATGTATTGTTTTCAGGACAGAGTGAGTAACTAGCCCGAAAGAGAAAGGAGTTCAGCGTTGGACACGTGAAGAGACTAAGCCATATGTGGCAGAGGGCTGGTTGGAAACCCCGGTTCCTCGCGGCTCTGCTGATTGGTCCTCGGTGACAGGGACCGCTAACTCTTCGATCGCCCTCCCAACTTCAGTGCGAAACCACTCAACTGGAGCGCACCGTCCGGGTCTCCGTCCCGCCGGGCCAGCATGCCTACTGCCTGCGCAAGGTGCACCTTGGGAGTCTGACCCACCATGTGCAGATGGATGCCACCCATTGCTGGTCTCCGTCTTGACCTTGCTGCCACTGGCACGGCCCATGCCAGGCACCCCCCCCTGCCCAGCGCCGCCTCCCTCTGCCTGGCGTGCCTCACCCTGCTCCTGGTGGCTGGCACGGCTCTGGGGGGCTGCCCGCCTGGGGTAGCGCATGATCCCCTCCAAGTACTGTCGAGGGGCGTCAACTGGACATTGGAGAGGCACACGCGTAGTTACAATCACCTAGAGGGCGACGTCCGGCTCCGGCTTCTCTACTCCGCCAACAAGTTCTTCCTCTGTATCGACAAAACAGGCAAGGTGGATGGGACCAGACGGAAAAACTACGCTGAAAGTGAGTAAACCGGTGCTATCTATCGTCCCTGTTTCCTAAGTGACAGAGAAGAGTAAGGGATGCCTGTGACGCTGTAATCTCTTTTATGGTGGTGTAAACTCTTATCTCTTAGCTGTTCATAGGGGTTTCACTGGTCTTGTGTCAGACTTTTGCTCTCATTTGTTTTCTGTTTGGAGCGGGAGGCGTTGCTAGGTTTAGCTGGGAATACCCAGTGCGGATTGAGCCACATGGGAAACCCGATGTTTACAGCAAGGCAGACTTGAGGAAAGACACTGTGTATTAGTTGGTCATGCAAACTGTTCTTGGGGGAAAAAAACCCAGTCATTTTCACAGATGATTAATTTGTCAAAACTGTGTGGGAAGTCCTCCAGTTGCAAGAAGCACCCGCTAACCATTGTCACATATTACGCAAGTAAAGCAACTGTCTGTTTTTTCACAGTCTTCTCACTCAGTTGGTTTAGCACGCATTAAAGAGATTGCTGGGATAATTTGCAGTCTCTTTGATATAAACCTATTTAAAGTACAGAACCCAGAACAGCCAGTACCATAGAACCTGTGTGACAACTTCAAACCAGATGGTCGAGCCGGCTTCGCATCCGTATAACAAGTGCACTGGGGTCAGCAGTGCTGTGTAATGTATGTTGACAGTCTGAGATGTTCCACATACCCAGCAAAGTGTTAAATCAGACTTCTTAACACCTGTTATCATCTCAGGATGAGTAGCTGTCCTAGTTTTCCCAGAATGTCGTGCACTGCATCTGATAACATTAATAGGGATGTTTGTGAGGAGGACGGTGAACCGGGCATAGGTGCCAATAACTCTGCAATCTCAATCAATGATGTCTTTCTGCTGACCAGGTCAGATGAGTTGCCTGTGGTCATGAACCCACTTCCCAGCGTCAACTGGATAGACTTGAGATCTTTATGACTTTGACGGATATTATGTGTTTAGTCTAAGATGCCTATTTACACAAGTGGATGAGTCAGGGTTTTTCAAAGCTACAGAGATAATACCAAGGACTGCCTGGTCATTGTTTCACTTTGTACCACTGTCACACAATTTTACTCAGGGTGTACTTATATGTTACATTTTTTAAAATTGAGTAAGAGAAAACATTATTAAGCTCTTTTAATAATGTTCACAAAATTGATGCATCTAAATTGGGAGATTTGTGGCTTTCCGGGGTCTTGTCAGGAGTGTTTAGTTGGATGGAGTGGTTCGTGTATAGAGTGTTTCCCAGTGAAAAAGTGCAGCCCCCAAATGCAATGCTCTCATACTCTTTACCCACCATCCTCTCATTTCCTGCCCTGGAAAGAAAGATTCTCTATGAACACTAAAGCACATTAAGGGTGGGTACCTGCCTGCACCCCACTCTGCCAAACCGGTGGTCATTCAGGCTTTGCCTTGAAATGAGTTGAACAACAACAAGGTTGAGGCCATGATGTGGTCATACCTCACAATGAGATGACCTGGTTAAGTCTATTCTGAGTTAGGTCTATTCTCATCATTGCGTGACTGCTTTTTCAACTTTAAACCTCTTGACCTAGAGAATGATACTGATACGGTCATTGTGCTATAGATTAGAGAGGGGCGAATAGGAAGAAGCGCTGCATTATGAATGAGCTTCCATTGACACAGATGCAATACTGTCATGGTTAAAAGAGAGCAGATTGCCTCTTTTCAATTGCCTTAGTTGGCACAGTAGATTTTTGTGTT
>JACXGI010006611.1:30048-41410 GCA_016801175.1 Esox masquinongy
ACACACACACACACACACACACACACACACACACACACACACACACACACACACACACACACACACACACACACACAGTCATACATATTTTATCTTCATCAGACCCTTGTTGGTATGAGTTGTGAAGCATAACTCTGCAGAGCTCTGAATTCTGTCCTTAGCGAAGCCCCTCCTTGTCCCCTGTCTTGCCCTTATGGTCTGTCGACACAGCTACTATGCCCCAACAGCCTTGCTACGCCCTGAAGCCCTTGCCCCACTCAGTTTTTCCAGCCCCTGCTCCCAACCTCTCAGGTGCAAAAACAGTTTGAATTAGTCAACAGGCCCACTGCTAATTGAGGTTGGAAAATATTGTATCAATCCCAGTGGACCAGAGTATGGAACAGCTGAGAGAAGAGGCAGGAACTCAGAGAGACAGAGAGGGAGAGAGAGAGAGGAGACAGAGAGAGAGAGACAGCGGGTCAGACAGAAAGAGAGAGAGGGGTATGAGACACAGAGAGAGAGAGAAAGAGGGAGAGACAGATATAGAGAGAATGAGGGAGAGAGAGACTGGGAGGTCTGAGAGGAAAGGGTACACATGGGAATTCTAGTCCAACATTTGAAAGGTTATGATGTAATTTTCACTTCTAGATGAATTAAACCGTCAGGCCAGGAAATAAACTGGTTTGTGTTCATGTGTGTTGTTGTGTTTAGGTACACCATAATGCAAATGTTTAGGAAGCTACAGTAATGTTTTTTTCCTGGGTTCGAACATGACAGTGATTGACTGAATAATCTGTGGTATATTGGAATGTAACACTTGGTCAGTTCTGGACAGGATGTGGACCCGATGTCAACTGCATAATTTAACAAATCATCTCAATCAGATCTGAACAGTACAGCAGTCTTTTTTGTTCTGCTGCTATTGAGCACAAGTCAGATATAAGTATAATCCTGAAACGTAATTGTCACAGTCAAACTGTATCTGTACCGCTCTTTGAAGTATTATATATTGTTATATCTAGATCAAAAAATCTAGACATCCATCAGAGATAATAAAGTGTGTGACAACCAAGCCAATGACAGCTAACTTGTAAAATAAAAAAACACTTGCTAAGTAAGCCTTCATATGATTACAAACGACTGTGTCAACAAGGCACTAAAAATAGTATGTTGAAAAAATAATGAGAGGAGAGATTTCTTTTTGACTGATTGGGGCTCAGCATGTTTTCCTTTTTAGCCAATGGAAGACTTACAGTGATCGAAGGGAAAAGCAAATTAAGGTGTTTACAAAGCTTTGAAAGTCTGCATGTATCATATCCTGTCCCAGGTCATAGGTCATACCACGCTAATTAAACACCTATTGAACCTAAAAAACATTGTATATTTCATCAACATAAGTCAGAAGCATTTATTGTATTATAAAATGTAAACAGGATGATTTGGGTCACAAAATCAGTCTTTGTGAGAACCTAGCTTGGTACGTGAGTGCGTCACAGTCTAAATGAAGGTTGGGATTGGATAAAAAATATGCAAACAATGAAACCCCCTTTTGACAAACTGTATGTGCAAATAGTCTAAGAGAGAAAAGGCTGGGGTATGCCCTGCCTTCCTGCCATCTGGACTTTGCCAAGACTGCATCAAGCAACACACAGTTCCATGTGCAAATAGAGCTGATGCTAGGATATATGGATAACAGTTATATCCAACGGACATTAGCGTATAATTTGGTGGGCTTTCAAATCTGTGACTGATGTGTTGTGTTGGTGAGTACATTTTGTGTATAGCTACAGTAGCAGGGATAGCTAGCCAGCTAATGTTTTTCTGGATTATTTGATACTATGCTATAGCAAATCCTACAATTATGTTCTGTAACTAGGTAAATATTAGCCTGTTACATTGCAATGCTTACATTAGACCTGATGGCAGATTTACAATTAATTACGAGCTAAATATTTTTTTCTTATAATTCTAATATAATACATTGGTTGTTGCTATCTTCAGAAAACTGTGTTTTGACGGAGAACAGCTGGCTAACAAATAAACAGGCAAACAAATAGATAAGCTAAATCAGATTCTAAAATAGATGCTAACAAATACCATAGCATAGCTTGAAACAATTCACTACTGCCATTTTGTTTAGACTGAATAGCAAAGACACACCCAAAAACACTTATATGAAACCACAATAACACGTCCAAAAGGGGTGCACACTGCTGGCAAGATTGAAATGGACAAGACTAAAAACTAGGTAGAATCGTTGAGTTCAGTGGCTCTTTAAAGAGAGCCCTACAGCTCTACATACTATACCACTAAAACCAATCACTGAGTAGGGAGACCACCAAAGGGGGGAGATGTAGTGCTGCCCCCTTTGGTGGATTAACAAAGAGCAGGTACTCCAGCTCTAATGACTGATTGCGCTTGTGTGTTTGTCACCTTTTGCATGCCTGCCCCACCTGAGACAGCTTTTAGTGAGCCCTGTTTTTCTATATTCAAGACTTAAACAGCATCTAGGCTGTTGACCACCAAAGCAACCATTAAGGCAGTTGTTTAACATAGCACACAACCCATTAAATATATTCTCAAAATGATTTGTTTAATACTGTTCACTTTCTAATTTAAGTGGAGAACACTTTATTAGCAATGTATTAAAGTGAAAATAATGTAATTAAATAAGTTCAATATATTAAATTGTAAATAATGTAATTTAAATAAGTTCACTCACCCACATAAGTATATCAGGATGCACATTCTGTTCATTTAGAAACATGTTATTTTTCATTTGGTTTATGGACTCAATGGCAATGACATTGAGTCCAATGGCAATGTTAAAAAAATTGTTTGTGATTCGTGAAAGTCCAGGAATGCATCTGTATATTTTTTAAAGTAATATTTGGCTTACTTACATTGTAATCAAACCAGTATTTTAAATGGTATGCAGATCATGTCAAATTAAAAGGTGTATATCCTTTTGAAAAGATTTGTCATGTGAATGAGACTCTTTTCACATTTCAGTTTTTCATTTTCATTTCATGATTGGCTTAAGTTTAGTTTTCATTCCTTCATTTGAAATTTGCCTTCCTTTTGAAGAGTAAATTCAGAAATTTTGAACGGACCTCTGTTCTGTTGGATGATCGTGCATGGCTAAGATAGGATTCTTACTTATTCCTTTTTTCTAAGGTCAGGTCCTTACTAATTGGCAGTCACAGAAATGTATAAGCCATTTTCACATTTCACTTTGGGTGTGTGTGGATGATGGCATCAAACAGTTGATTAACCTCCAAGCTATGACATGTTGGACGCGTTCAACCTGAGGAAATAAAATCATATGACAAGTATTTTCGGAGAGTCACTTGAATTAAAATATGATTACTTTGCTATGCTTCATTTTATAGTTTTATACTTTCTTCATTTCTGCAGTGTTCACCAAGAGCTGGTGTCTTGTTTAACACATTTCTCTTAAGTTTAGCTTTGAAAAATCTTGCTGTTTGATGTGAAACTTTTCCTTTGCAATTTGTTCATGAGTATTTGACTTGGATCAGGTCTATAGGAAGAAAATCTTCCACCCCAGAATATGTTATGGGAAAAAAATGTTTTTTGAGAGAGAGGGGAAACTGTCACTTTACCAGAGAAGGACAGGATTGAAAAGACAGGATAAATTGTTGCTCAGGCATGTGTTTAGCTTCCTGTAAAGACCTTAATAATTGGCCTTAGTAATGTTAGATTATGATATAATGGGCATCCTGAGCATACAATACCGTGTGTTATTTTTGTTCCTGATACTGAAACAAGGACCAGAAGAACTGGAAGAATTATTTCTCAGACTTGTTTTCAGACTTCTATAGCTTTTTCATGAAAAATATCTAGATCAAATCTCTATGCTTTGTTCAAGACATTAGCCTGGTATTACACTAGACACTTTGTGTTGGGTTTTAAGTTGGCCCTTCTGAAGGCGTGAGAAAGTTATATTCTGCCTTGAATAAAATATAATAAATCAAACTCCTCCTCATGAGTCAGACTGACTTAGGTGAGTGACTGGATCAACAGCATAGAGTATTAGCGAAGAAGGGAAACACCTGACTAAAGACAGGCTGTTTTGAATAGGGAGAGCGCACATATGTTAAGGAGTGACAGAGAGGGCTGAGATGTGCTCTGCTTAGCATTGTGGTGGACATTTAAATGGTAAGAGAGCTGCAGTCGTTTCCTTTGCTCATTACACCTTATGCAATATTTCCTCTAAAACTTCTGAAGGCAAACCCTCTGAATCCTGATGCTTTAATCCTTCTAAATTTGGAAAGTGGACCTAGCCTGAGTAGGAAACTATCAGAATCAATCTCTTGCCAGCTTATCCTGGCATCCAGAGACCAAAAGCTCAGCATAACACACACTTGTGGACTGTGCAGAGGTATGTTTTATTTCATTGCATGCATACATGCGCGCACACACACACACACACACACACACACACACACACACACACACACACACACACACACACACACACACAAACACACACATACACACATACACACATACACACATACACACAGGGAATGTTTCAGGACTTTGGTTGCTGTAGCACTGTAACAATAAGGCTTCTAACACCAGAGTTTGATAATATGAATGGAGAGTGTTTGGATAGAAATTGGCAGATAAAAATATTCAGTCTAGCCCTAGCCCCTTTCTGTTCCTTATTGAGTTCATCACTGGGTTTATTGAGTCGGACTTTGGCTTACTCCTTTTTAGATTTCTATTAAGGAAACCCTTTCAAGACTCGTTGCCAGTAAGGCAACCTTCCTTATAAGGCACTACCCAAGATCCTCTGCTCTTCTCCCATTAGACAGAATAACGTAACATTCGAGAATAAGGGTCCGAAAGTAAAATCACAAAATAAAGGTCTCAGAACATCACGTGTGCGTATATTTACATCTACATCAGAGAGAGATAAACGTGGAAGAACGGAAACAATTACAGTGTCTCAGAGTGCCAAAAACAACCCATTCCCGCTAACGTTGTTCGGCTCTGTCTACCGGCTACAAAGATTAATACACTGCAGAGTCCAAGCAATGCTCCCTACATGATTTATGGCCCTCACACACCATTCTAATGACCTCCAATACATTTACAGTAGGTAATGCATTGTTACACACAGACTGTAGGCCAAGGCGTAGGTTTCTAGAGAACAGAGCACAGCCTTTGCCTCAACGAGCGGCCATTAGCACTGTTATTATTAGAAGGGTTTTTTTTTGTGGAGGGGGTATAATAAGTATTAATTAGATCAGCTGGGAAACGCCAGTCAGCCAGTCCAACAGCACCATATGTTTAGAATCATCATCTGCCAAAGGAAATATTATCAGCATCACTCAGCCCTCGGCTTGAATCAGGCCGCTCCATAACATGGCAACGGAGACGTGTCTTAAGATCAGCGCTGCACGACTCGGCGAGGTGCAGGATATGGACAGGCCCTCCCTCCAGCCAACTGCCCGGGTTTTAATGATTTTGTTTCGACTTTTTAAATAAAGATCCTTCAGCTGGGATGGAGCCAGGCACCATGTCTTGGAAAGCGTCAAGCCGTAAGAGGAGCTTGCTAGACGAGGAAAAATATTTAAGAAAAAGAGGGACAACTTGGAAACATGGAAATCAAGTCATGCCTGAGTGGAGAGTTTAAAAGTTGCACACATTTGATTCTAAATCACAGAGACCCTGGATGGGAGTAGGCAGACATACCTGCCGGGCAAGCTTGCCCTGACATTAGAGTTGGACAGATACTATTTCTGGTCACAAAGGAATCAATAAGACACAGTAAAACCGGGCTAGGTTCGGACACCACACATCCTTTACACTCAGGTGAATCTGGGCCTCAGCCACCCCACCCTTTCCTGAGCACTGCAGTCTGGGGCCTGTCCAGAGGGATCCGCCCGTCTGCCTCATCTGTCTGTCGTTGTGTGGAAAACTCTCTGGACCCACGTCCCTCACATCAGCAACCTGCCTCCGTGGCTGGGAGGAAATACTGACCTGCTGTAAGGCTACTGAAAAAGACACTTCATTGACTGCTACTATGTGTCTAATTACCGCTACAGGGACTTCACATTTTGTCACAGTGAACTTTACTGGAATGGAAAGCCTTACTGGTTATTTAATGTTGCTGTACTTTACTAGTAGGCTTTATCATTACTCCATATCTCCGTGATTATTATACAGTGGTTGTTAAATCAGTGGCAGTAATACAGTGGTGTGGGACGTACCTTGCACGTTTCCAGAACAGGACATGATTAATACAGGTTTGAGTAGTGAGTGTTTTATCCTGGGAAGTGAACCCTGACCCTTATATAGGACCAGACCACACCCTGATGGACAGTCATCTATAATGCAACAAAACAAGAGCGGTATGCCCTTGAACTGCAACAATATTCAAGATAGGAGGAATACCCTGTCATAGTTTATGTACATGCAAAGGAAAGAGCCAGTCTAAAGACTATCTAATGCAATGTAACCTTTTTTTTATGCATTTTCTGGAAGTGGATAATGAATGCAAATTTGGAAGTCTAAAAACAGCAACTCCCCAGGTCCCTGCATACCATCAGGTTTAAACCCAACCTTCCACTGGAAGGGCATTACATACCCGTCCCCTGTACCTGCTTTGTATCGGAGGGAGCGTTTAGCTAAGTGAACATGAGCAAGATGTAAGTGGCGTGTCAGAGCTCTTTGTGAACTTGGACGTGTGTGTTGTAGAACACATATGCACTGTTTATACTGCGCCATTGTAGGAGCATGAATTGGACTCTAAACTGAAAAATATGTGTGTTTCCTTCGCCTAATGCGTAATCAGAGCCAGACCTCACCTTGCAGTAGATTCAGATGGCTTTCCCTCTGCTCTGTCTGTGTGTGTGTAGGGAGGTCATGCTCTTCATTAAGGCAGAGAGGGAGGAGAGAGAAGAGGGGGTATACGGTAACATCACTTTCATATGGGATGGTGCCTTTCGGGTATCTGATAACTGAGCATCTATTTTAGAATGACCATGGCTAACGATGTGGCACCGAGAGCGGGTGATGAAAGTCCCCCTCTTCAAGCCTGCCAACATCCGCAGCCAGGCATCCCCAAACAGAACGCTTAGATGTGTTTAAAAATGCAGGCCTTTGCCGCGTCTTTGCCAGTGACAGTTGCAGTGGCTGCAACATGAGCCGATGTGTCTATGTGTGTGTGTGTGTGTGTGTGTGTGTGTGTGGTGACTGGGATGAGCAGACAGGGTCTAGCTGCCAGCCTTTCCCCCTTCCCCCTCCTCTCCCTCTCCTCCCCTGCAGTGGGTAGGATTGAGGTCAGGGCCCTTTGGCCAGTGGAGCAAGTGACAGTTCTGACAGGGCCCTATTTTCCCTCTTGTGCCGGCTGTCACCTCCCTGTCTGCCCATCTCATTTCAATAGTGTAAATACGGGGCAAACTGAGGCTAGGGAGACTACTCCATGTTATATTCATCCGGTGGAGCTTGTCTACATCTCTGAAGTGAACCAGACAGGCCACCCAACCTCGACACACACATCTCGTCTCACCCCGGTTGTTACGGCAACACAGGACCTATTTCTTCCACAGTCCCTCGATAATTTGGAAACAGGGAGGTTCAAAAAGAAACCCGAAGAAGTCAGATGTCATCACTGAGCTGGATAAGGTTATTTATGGGTAAAGTAAACTAAATTAAGTTCAAATGAGTTATTGAACTATGTCACTGGCAAAGTGGTGAAAAAACTATTATTTAAAAACATCTAATTATTCTATCTGGGGCAGAGTTGGATGTTTAGCCAAAAGGTTACTAGAATGCTGGGGTGGGGGGAGGGGCAGGATATATCTAGCAACAAGATCGCTTCTGGGTTCCTAATGCCTATCATTGGCCTGAATGCCACAACATGTTCTCCATCATGTTGCACTGTAGTTTGACCCTGTGCCCTTCCTAACTCTGTGTCTGTGTGATGTGTTCTGGGAGGTTGACAAATAAAGAGAACAGAAGACACATTTCCATTGTTTGCTCTAACAATGAGGGAAAAAAATGTGTTGTATTCAAATAGCATGTAGATAGGATGATAATCGGGCTTGTAAACACAAGCTTCACATTCTCGGTGTACCTCAGTGTTGGAAACCCTCTGTTTAACCTGACATTCTCTGGTTAAGTTCAGATGTGGCTCTTCCTGAATGTGTTGCAAGGTTTTTCCAAAGGGCCACCATATGAAGGTAGGAAATGATAAACAAGATCTTGCTTTCCTCTGGTTCTGTTTCCAGTCCGAGAGGGCTGCCTGTACATATGTCTGGACAGAAAACTAACTACAGATGCAACTCCAACTCCAGTTTAGTAACACTGGGGGAATGACCTCAGAATCAAATCCTGGCCGACCCCCTTCAGATAGCAAAATGCAGGAAACTGCAGAAGCTGTGAGTCATAAAGCGTGGGGTGAATCTGCTCAAAACGATCTGTGAAGCCTTTGATAGCCTCTTGCTCGTTGCGGATGTGATGCATGATTTGGAAGCGTTGTGCTCCCTCTCGCTCCCTGATTAAAGAAAACCTATGTTTTGGGTCAGTTTGCAACCCCCACCGTACCACACAGGCACAGACAGACGACCAGACCGTGGCTTCGTTAACCCCTTTCACCCACCCAATCCTTCAGTTGCACCCCACCCACCGCGCTGCACCTCCAGGCTGCCTCTGCGCCTCTACGTTTCATCAGTACTGGGGGATTTTTGTCTGATAGTTCATGCTAAAGGTCATTAATATTAGTGATTGATATTCCATTACATTCTCACAGCTGAGTCTTAGCTGGCTTGATGAACTCAGTGTTTATAACTCAACCAGCATGGAGAGTCAATCATTGCATGTTGGCATTCCAGTTATGAGCACATCTTCAACCATGTGGTTGTGTTTACAGACAGAACAATTAGCTATCTGCGCGGCAGGACGGGAGGTCTCCCATAGTAACCTCTTTTACCCTATCTTGAATGACTCATGTCTGTAACAGTGTTTACACACATTTGTGATGGTCGGTTACGCAAAGTACCTCAAAGGCTACCAAAATGAGTGGTTATGGGCATTGTTTGCATTTGTTTTCTGAAATGTTGTGTAAGAATTTCACTGTCGTAAAATTTACTGTGCGTCTTTGGGTTAGTTCTCACTAGTCGCGGATCTTCATTCTGAGGGATTTGCCCTGTCTTACTGTGTATAAATCAGAGCGACTAATCTCTGCATGGAGGGGATGGGCTAATTGGTCACATTTGACCCTAGCCCACTAGACTGTGGGAACGTGTGTTTTATCTGCAAGGGGTAATTGGTTAATGAAACACTTCCGCTACTCCACTAGTTTGTCGTTCACCGGGTGGGGAGGGGGTGGAGACACACAGCGAGAGAGAGAAAAAAAGACAGAGACAGACAGAGCGTTTGTGTGCGATGGTGGCCAAGGGGTAAAGTATGTGTGTGTGCTGTCCAGAGAGAAAATGGCCGGATACGGAACTCCCCATGGCCATCTATGCAGAATTATCAGTTGTATCTGTCTCATAATGTCTTACACATTGTCCGACAGACTGATAAAACGATGGACTGATAAACTTCAATGGTGTGTGGCGTTACGGAATATTCAAATGTGTGTCTTTGAAGAATTGCTAAATCAAAATGCACTTTTATTAAAATGTTTTGCAGATGTGAAAGATGGTAATAATATATTTGACATACAATAAAAAACTAGCTGTCCAGTACTATATATTCCCACAAGTATGATGAAATCTGACATCCTACATTAGAGGAAAACATTAGCATGACCACCTAAAACCTTAAATTTCAAACTGTTCACTCATTTGTGTTTATTTGTTTTTATAGACTTTTGAGAAGTGATTAAATAAAATGTGCAATGTGAAGGATAATTTTTAGTACTGTACTTTACAGCTTTACAGTAAATTATAAACTTTGTATCTTGGTTAAATAAATGTTCACCTAATTGTAACATTCTGTCATAAAAAGCATGTTAATTATAGAAAAATTAGTTCTCAAGAGGGTAAATGAAAGAATTACATAGAGGTAATGATAAAATGAAAAATAAAACAAAACAGGCTAATCCATCCCCTCAGTATTTTTTATACATTACCTCAAATATGTATTCATTCCCTCAGATTTTTTATCGGTTTTATCAGATGTTTTGTTTGTTCCCTTCATTTTATTTATTAATTCCCCAAATGTTTTCATTAATTCCCCAAATTGTTTTTATTTGTTCCCACAATATGTTTATTCATTCATTAGATCTAACCTTTATGTGTGGACCCCAGGAAGAGTTGCTGCATACATGTACAATAGCTAATTGGCATAATAATTCAAAGGCTTGAAAACGTGCTTGAAATATAAAGAGAAAAAAAAACCTGTCTGTCTATGGGTAACAGAAAGCTCACATGCTTTTAGAATATGGTTTGACCAAAAGAAAGAAATAGTTCCACCATATTAAGTTATTAATACCTTGAAATTAGTAACATATTTGAATTAATAAATAGTAATCTTCAAGTGAATTGAAATCTTCTAGAAGTGGACAGAGTTGGTGGAGGGATGATTCAAAATGCAGATTTTGCAAGTCTTTATTCATATAAAATATCAGATTTATAGTATTTTACATATTGTTTATATTGAAGTGTAGTTTAAGTATAATACCAGGCTGTTAAATGTCAATATTGATTCACAATTTCAATTTGTGACCTAAAGGCACTAATTTTGTGGAGTGACAGAGAACAATTATTATAGACAATCTAATGAGAGGATTATTTGTATTCAAATATATTCTGAATTAGGGGAAGCCATGCCAACGAGAAGAAAGGTATCTCAATCAGAAAACAAAACGTCGGACTGTAAAAAAGCTAAAGTTACCAGTGTGAGACAATGTCTCAGAGGTCCCATCAAGTGGACCATTCATAAACTTAGGGCTCCCAGTTTGAGAGACCCTGAGAGTGAGCCAGATAGAGTGGGGCCCAAGCCGGCCGTCTTTTTGTCCCAAGCTGACCCCTGCTCTCTTGCTTGGCCTCTACGCTCTTCACCTGGCCTGTCCCACCATTGCCGTAACAGGATACCTGTAATTTGCTTTAATGGCCTTTGAAGTACCTGGCTTATCCCCCAAGCACTTCTCCCAGCAGCAGCAATATAAAGGGGAAACTGGGCAGAGTGCTGTGCGGGCCCTGAAACTGTACCGTAGTGGGATTGTGTGCGAGAGAATGTCACCCCTCACAGCCGGAGCCGAGGCAGTGTGAGAGTCAGCTTTCACCTGAGCAACGGCCCGTTCACTCTCACACACAAACACACACCAAAAAACAACTTACAATCCATGTTCCCTAATCCTAAACTAACCATGCCCTAACCTTAACTTAACCCTAGCCTTAAC
>JACXGI010006612.1:0-41204 GCA_016801175.1 Esox masquinongy
CATCACTAATGGACACAGGGCACCACTTCGAGTCAGGCGCCAGCAAGGTGGAGGAGGGGTACTGGTATGGGCTGCTATCATTAAGGATGAGGTAGTTGGACCTTTTCGGGTTGAAGATGGACTGAAACTCAACTCCCATACCTACTGCCAGTTTCTGGAAGATACTTTCTTCAAGCAGTGGTACAGGAAGAAGTCCTCAAGAAGGCCATTCAAGAAGGCCATGTTCTTTATGCAGGACAATGCTCCATCACATGCATCCAAGTACTCCACTGCTTAGCAAAGATGCCTGAAAAATGAACTGGCCCCCTTCCTTACCTGACTTAAATCCTATTGAGAACCTGTGGACCCTTCTCAAATTTGTGACTTCTGAGATTTACAGTCAGGGAAGACAATACACCTCTTTGAACAGCATTTGGGAGGCTGTGGTTGCTGCTTCATTGAAAGTTGATCGTGAACAGATCAAGAAACTGACAGACTGCATGGATGGAAGGCTCATGGCAGTTATTGAAAAGAAGGGTGGCTATATCGGTCAATGAATATTTTTGAAAGGCCAGAAATGTTATTTAATTTTCATTTTGTGTTACTTATTTGTTGCGCTTACTCTAAAAATTCAGAATAAAAAAGTAAGTTGGAGAAATTATTTTTGTAATTTAGTTGCCTAGTAATTCTGCACACTAATTGTTGCTTAATAATTGTGCACAATTATGTATTCCCCTGACAAAGATCAAAACTCATTTTTCCTTTGTTAAACATTCAGGTTTGAGGTTCAATTATATTTTGGATTGACTGAGAGCATTGTGTTTGTTCAACAATAAAATAAATCTTGAGGAATACGATTTGCCTAATAATTGTGCACGCAGTGTATATGCAGGGACTTGTTCGCTGTTATCCATTTGAGACTTTTATTTTCATTAGTTTTAAATCATTAACAGCTTTTTGTATGGTTAGAATGTCAATCTGCAGCTTTGAAAAAGAAAACATTTGTAAAGTTCTGTCCCCTACAACTGTTGTGATGTCCAATTTGCAATTAAAGCCTTGCCTTGTTGCAACAACTCCAGAGCACTGCCTGATGAATCTGGATGTCTTCACAAGCACACACGCTGAAGGTAAAATGTGCAGCTTTACAGATCTTCGCGAGCTGCACTGTGGGAGACAGAACAATCGAGGCATTACCATCTACTATGTCCAGGGTCTCACTCTATCCCATTCCTGTTTATTGACTATAGGCTACATTAGAAGACTCTTTACATGGTTGATTTACAATGTGTCAATTGAGATAACTGGAGCGGGAAATTACCAGAATCAACCAAAATCAACAGACCTGTTTTCTCCTGCTCTCATCAGTCAAGCCTCTGATAGATGAAAGCTTTACATGGTTGAACAACAACTTTATCTCTTCTTTGCAAACTCTGGACAATCAGTAGTTTTAAACACACATACAAACATATAAAAAGGGCCGTTGCCAGGAATCCTGGGCCCCCTAAAAAGATTTATGCTACAGTACCTCCTACACCTACTGCTAGAAGAATGAGCAGTGTTCATGATAGATAATGTCTACAATGGTGGGAAAAATGTGACAGGTGGTCAAAAATGAACAAATGCTGATGAGGACTAATAACTTATCAGACAAGACCCTACAATTCTATTTTGCACACACAAGAGTTAAGTCTTATAACTTAAAAAGACAAGTTATAAGAATGAAAATGTCACATTATTGTTGGGAGTGTCACTGAAATCCTTTGGGTGCAGTTACTCAACTGTAAAAAACATTTTTTTACAGTGAATATACTATACTTTAGAAATTATATATGCTCTGCATATTTTTTCAGTACCAATATTTGTGTCCAATTAGCATGACCTTTATTGTCCATGTTATAGCCTAATGATCACCATGAGGCAGCAACTACTCTTTGCAGTGGTAAAATGAGAGCTAATCCCCTGTTACTATCAGTAAGTTAACAACCTGTTGTGACCGTTAACAACTTGTTTTGACTGTCCAACCTGGTCTCAGGGGACTACGTTGACTATTTTATGTAAATCTTTGACAGTCGAATTCGTAAGATATTTAGCATTAGGTATAATAACATTATATAAATATATATATATATATATATATATATATATATATTTATATAAATATATATAAATAAATAACATTTATATAAATAACATTAGAGTAATAATCCAGAAAAGAATAGTGAATGGCCATGTTTTGAAGCCAGGTCTTCCAGGCCACTGAGAGGTGCTCTACCCACTGCTCCAAATAGCGTGTAGTGGTGTTACAACGTCAATATGTTACATCAATCACTAAGTGATTTTCTTTCTAACCCTAAGCCAACCCTAAACCAAACTTAACCCTAACCTTAACCCAGTGCTGTGATACCTAACCTTTACCCAAACCTTAATCCAGTACTGTGATACCTAACATTAACCTAACTGTCATGTTAAAATGCTTTTATTACATACTGTAGCAACCTTGGTAAGGCCATTACTCATCCCCCCAAATCCATAATCCCTGTGTGGAGCAGTGGGTAGGGTGCCCGCCTTCAGAGCTGAATGTTGCTGAATGTTCCTATATGGTCCTTATATGTTTTAATAGCGTTCATAACATATGTTACATTTTAACCATGATACATTTGTGTGACAAAAACACAAGATCTCTTCAATATAAAGTCAAATGAACAAATTTGATTTACCATATTATGGTAAAATCAACTTCCTCTTTATTAATTACTTCATAAAAACACAAGTTCTAGTATTCATAGCTAACGTAGATACTGCATGCCTAACAAAATGGCGATCAGAGAAATGCTAGAAATAATAATTAGAAGACCAGAAAGATCACTTCAGAAAACGTATAAACCTAACGTCAGTCATGATGAGAAGACATTGAGTTGCGTAAAGTCAGGTAACTGTCTAGCTAGCTAACTATCTGCAGAGGATGAATACAAACTAAAGACATCTAATAAAGGTTCCATCAAACAAGGACAACAGCAACTACACACAAAACCACTTATGACGAGATTGGTATAAAAGGAGGCTTCGCAAAATGAAACAACAAGAATAAATTAAATATTTAGAACTCGCTCTTCAATACACTTTCTGACATACTACAGTGTGTTGTTTAGCAGGTATAACCTATTCCCTCATTATGTGTGAAACAAATCTCACGGACCTAGAAATATCTCAGAAATCATACAAACCACCTGAGGGTCCCTCAGGGTGAAATGCCCCTTTAAGGGTCTTAAACTAGCTGGAAACCATTAGACAACCCATCCACTTGTAACACTTTTCATGCCACCCACATGCCACCTCATTAATTCTGATGATGTGCAATACTCTGGTATTTAACCAACCGCTGTCTCAAAAAAGTTGTTATAAGAAAGACTTTGTTGTATCAGAGTGGAGACTGCAAGGACTGTCTCAGACAAATGTCCTTTATCAGTCAGTGAGCAGCTGATACCAGCGACTGTGACAGTCTGTCTGAAGATGAGCACTTCATCTTTGCTCCTTTTAACTGAGTACTGAGAGGACAAAACAGTTGATTGCACACTATACATATCAAAGCACCAAAACAGAGGGAGGAAAACAATATATGTATATACACTACCATTCAAAAGTGTGGGGTCACTTAGAAATGTCCTTGTTTTAAAAAAAAAAAATGAAATTGAATTTTGTGTCCATTAAAATAACATAAAATTGATCAGAAATACAGCGTAGACATGGTTAACGTCGTAAATGACTATTGTTGATGGAAATGGACTATCCACACAGGCGTTCAGAGGCCCATTATCAGCAACCATCAGCCCTGTGTTCCAATGGCACGTTGTGTTTGCTTATCCAAGTTTATCATTTTAAAAGGCCAATTAATCATTAGAAAAACCTTTTGCAACTTTGTTAGCACAGCGGAAAACTGTTGTGATGGTTATAGGAGCTGTTGGCGGTACAGGGGGCCCGTGGTGGGTGGGGGCCCGCGGTGGGTGGGGACAATATTAAATATTGTTGTGTATATTTTTTTATATTGTGTTGTTCTACGTGGTTATCACATTCAGATGTCGGCTGTGAGGTTAATCTACGCCAGGATCGGTGTAACATACATATATACCGCATCGTAAATTTCCGACCAGGGGGCGGGGCGGGGGGGGTATGCTGTAAGGACGGGATACAGGATGCAGGACGGCTGATAGGAGCAATAAAATTGACTTTCTATCTGGAGCATCAGCAATTGATGGTTTGATTACGGGCTCAAAATGGCCAGAAACAAAGAACTTTCTTCTGAAGTTCATCAGGCTATTCTTGTTATAAGAACTAAAGGCTATTCATTCGAGAAATTGCTGAGAAACTGAAGATCTCGTACAACATTGTGTACTACTCCCTTCAACAGAGCAGTGCAAACTGTCTCTAACCAGAATAGAAAGAGGTGTGGGAGGCCTTGGTGCACATCTGAGCAAGAGAACAAATTCATTAGTGTGTCCAGTTTGAGAAACAGACGCCTCACAGGTCCTCAACTGGCAGCTTCATTAAATAGTACCCACAAAACACCAGTCTCAACGTTAACAGTGAAGAGGTGACTCCGGGATGCTGGCCTTCTGGGCAGAGATGCAAAGAAAAAGACATATCTCAGACTGGCCAATGAAAAGAAAAGACAAAAATGGACAAAAGAAAACAGACACTGGACAGAAGAAAATGTTATGGACAGACAAATCTAAGTTTGAGGTGTTCAGATCACAAAGAAGAACAATTGTGAGAAGCAGCCCAAATGAAAAGACGCTGGAGGAGTGCTTGACGCAATCTGTCAAGCATGGGGGAGGCAATGTGATGTCTGAGGGTGCGTCAGTGGTGGTGAAATCGGAGATTTGTACAGTGTTAAAGGGATCTTGAAGAAGTAAGGCTATCACTCCATTTTGCAACGCCATGCCATACCCTGTGGACGGCGCTTGATTGGAGCCAATTTCCTCCTACAACAGGACAATGACCCAAAGCACAGCTCCAATCTATGCAAGAACTATTTTGGGAAGAAGCTGATATTCTGTCTATAATGGAGTGGCCAGCACAGTCACTGGATCTCAACCCTTTTGAGTTGTTGAGGGAGCAGCTTGACCAAATGGTACGTATGAAGTGCCCATCAAGCCAAACCAACTTGTGGGAGGTGCTTCGGGAAGCATGGGGTGAAATCTCTCCAGATTATCTCAACAAATTGACAACTAAAAACCCACAGGTCCACAAGGCTGTAACTGCTGCAAATGGAGGATTCTTTGATGAAAGCAAAGTTTTTAAGGGCATTATTTCAATTAAAAACCATTATTTCTAACCGTATCAATGACAATATTCCCTATTCATTTTGCTATGTTTTTCTTATTCATAGTCATGTCATGTATATTTCATATATATATATATATATATATATATATAGTAGTCTTACATACACATGTTCTCTGTAACAATAATAATGTAAAATTAGGAACAAAACACAATGAATATAAAAATGAACAGGACTGTGGATGCACTGTCAAATCACATGGGAACAACAGATCAGTAGCAAATCAGCAACATAATAAGGAAAGAATACTGACGCTTATTGATTGCTGACAGTTTACCTACAGTACAGTAAATAATGCTACTGTTAAATGGGAGTAAACATATCAACAACTGGTGTGGGAGAGAGCAGCACCAGTATCGCCAACACCTGCACTTTCACTGTATGTGAGCTTTTGGAATAATTCATTTCAGTGGGAAGTTGAATAATTGCTTGTCCTTAGTTCCCTGTTGTATATAGTCAGATCTACGGCTCAGAAGAGAAATCCTCCTTCTATATGGACAAGCCTAACTTTCCAACCAAACATGTTTGAGTAGCTGGTGATGGACTGGGCACAGGTTTGACTGAGCCAATCATTCCCAAGAAGAGTGGGACAGACATGAATGCCAATAATTCACTCTTGCATCCTTCCCCTATAGCCATCCAAAGTCATATCCTGTCTACACAGCCAAAGCTGCTCTACATTCGCAGCAGCTCAAACATGCACTTAAAGCTGCCAGCCTGTGTGTGCTTATTGTGGGTGTTTATATGTGTGTGTGTGTGCATCCATGCATATGTGTCCATGCCTGCGTGCGTGTGTGTTTGATGCCTATAGACGGGAGTGCCTGCACACTCCCTATACAATACAGAAATACTGTATGGCAATGCCTTGCACCTTTCAGAGGTCTTTCGCCCCAGTCGGTGTCTCCTAACAGAGACCGAAGAAAATTCACGTTAAAAAACGTATCAGAGCCTCTTTATAGGTAATGTTATGCCTGTACTATATACTATGACTGAAAACAATTCAGAACGCACAACGGACAAAGTGGCTGATTGCCCAGTGTACCACTCATTTAAAGTCCAGAAACAACATTTAGACTACAACGTGATGTTGGGCGACTACATCTATTTTTGTTTGCATGTCACAATTTAAAGACTGGTAGCGAAGTCTGGGATTCGTTTTATTAATGATATCTCTATGGTGGCATCTCCCCTGGGATCTGTCTCTTTCCTCTGGTCCTGAATGGGTAGTGGATGAATCCCCAGCCTGTTCTCATTCTGGGCCACTGGTGCAGGCATCAGCCCCTGAGCTTTCGGCTCTGCCCGTGGCTCGTGCCAGGTGGCAGCTGGGAGGGAGAAGTCTCTCCAGCTATGTTCAGCAGACCTGGGCCCTGGTCCCTGGGACACAGCCACAACATGGCACAGGGTTACGACATAAAGCATGACTGACCCACAGATCTGAACATCTCTCACTATGTCTATGTGTGTGTATTTCTGTGTATGTAAAGTATGGATGTATGTGTGTGTGTGTGTCTTTCTCTTCACATGTGTCTATGGCTAGTACAGTACGGTGCCACATGAGGTTATTGCCATGGTAACAATTTCCAGGGTAACACTGTGGCGACCATACAAAGTGAGTTGAAGGAGGTCTAAGGTCAACTACACAAATGATTTCAAAGTTACCGAAAAAAGGGCTACATGCAGTGGTATTTTCTGAAGGGCAAACACTCATTCATGTCCAGTCTGGACAGAGCGGGAAACAAGATAAGAGGGAGCAGAATTTCACTCAGCCTCACTGAGACCTGGCTTCTATAGGTTATGCAGAGCACACACTCAGTAGCAGACCTGCTCCTTAGGGTGTTACCTCTCTGTGATCGCGGTTCAACCAGTCAAACAGAGTGAGAGTACCGACCTTAGCCCCCGAATGAGACACTATCACCAGTGGCAGCCAAAGGGAGCTCTCTCAGGCCAGTAGCTTGCCGTGTTTATTAAAGCAACATTGTCTTAACCGTAGCTGTTTCACACCTGATTGTTCTTATCACTGCACCACAGACAATTAATACACGATGAGCACATGATTCTGTATGTCTTCCGTATTCAGTCTACACTCTCCTCTGGCTGCTTCCACGTTTTCCATTCATGAGTAATATACATTTTTTTGGAAGACAACAGTCAATTTACAATTAGTAATGGAATGATTAGTCCACTATTCTACAGTATCGGCAACCATACCGTGAGCTTATATTAAACTGAAAAGTTTCTGATCATATAAGTGTTATTCCATCATGGCTCTTTTCCTGTCCCTCCTGTCATCAGCATATTATGAAAGTGTTATTACTTTTTCTCATCAATCATTTAATGGTGCTTATTTTTCCAAGGCAGCAGTCGCCTCAGGAGAATCTGTCTTAGCCCAGCGCTTTGATACAAGTCTGCAGAGACAAGCCTCTTTTCAGTAGGAAACACAAATTGATTCATTAATCACATAACCAATTCTGTAACATTTCCGAAAAATCTAATATTAAACCACTCATCGTTGAATAATTGAGTCAAATGACTAGAATCAACACAGATAATGTGATTGTGTGGGTCGAACACAAAGGCTCCACCTTTCCCTGCTGACTCAAATCAAACCAGTCAAGTAAATTTACCAGCGGACTGCCAGGGTTCTTCCAACATGCCAGCCAATCAACAGCTGATTGCATTTTCATAAGATCATCCTGAGTGATAGTGACTTAACACAATCAAAATCCAATTGTGCCACGTTCGATAACACCGTGCTACTGATGTTCAGTGGCATCCAGATACCACACTCAGATTATAACAAGCCACCTGGGAGCACAGGACTGTCAATGTCTGTGCACAAACCCAAAGGACATGGGCTACTCTATCAAGTCTGCTACTGAAAATAGCACTTTAAAAAAAACCGTGTTTTCTGTAAGAAATTGTGGATTATTTGAATGAAGTGCAAGGGTGACAATCATTTTGGCCACGACTGTACTTTGAGCACTCCAAGCCAGCAAATGGAAGGAAAAAGCTTCAAAGAGATTGCCTTATTTACAGTGAAAGCACTAAAGCACTATGTTATATACTATGTCTGCTTTTCTCACATGAGCAAACAAAACCATCAGCCAGTGTCTTGAATAGCAATCATAGTAATCACATTGATCATAGAAGACCAGAAGACTGCAGGCACCATTCTGATCTTGCGATAATATTAGTGCTCTTTATAAGTGACTGGGAACAGGCATATATCTTTTCAGGGGCCCAGTATTCCTGGCAACAGCCCTAATGGCAAAAAAAGTGCCCGCCATGACTGCGGGCACATTTGGTAAATATTAGTAAAAAAGGATACAAAAAAATGTCATTGTTGGTAATCAGCTTGATGTAAGACTCAAATGAATTTAACCTGTAATTCAGGTAAAATCGGTCAAAGAAAAAACTAATTCTTATTCAAGAACTACATATTTTTTGCAGTCTTTCACTATCATGTTTGAGGAGGTGCAAGAACCATTCACATCCATACAGAGTTTATCCAGATCTCAATCTAGAGGGTGCTGTGTAATCTTCAAGATTCTTTCTGTATATATATATATATATATATATATATATATATAGTATGCTGTATACAGAAACTCGGATACACCTAAGCATTTGGATCTTTCACAGTATGGTGCACATACATCTTTCTCTTACCCAACTTGACCCCTACTCAAGGTCCTTTTGGAAAAATCAAGTAATTTAATTAAATGCTTGACAAGAGAAAGTTCCCTTAGTACACAAATCAAACATATTATGGGCGTTCATGAAATATAAAATGTTCGTATTGCTGCAGACATAGAGATTTTAACATTGGTTTCTCGCACTGTCAGCTTAACTGAATAAGTTTAAAAGTCTAAGGGTATTAAATCTGCCTATGAGATAAAGGTAGACGCCTACTTGCGGTTCAACAAAGTCTCAAAATTGACAAAAAATTTATTATCCCACCTCTGCATCATCCAAGCTGTTTCCTAGCCAACTTAAACCTTGAGGGTAAAATTCTATAAATATGAGACATAGGATCTGGTGATGCCAACTAAAATAACTGTACAGGTGTTGTTTGAATCACTTCCCGTTTAGTAGTGCTGCCCACGAAAGCACAGCCCCAATCCAAATACTACTTCATCTCTTCATATATAAATTAAAACTAGCTTTCAGCACTCTCATTAATCTGAGACAACAAGCTCTATTTCTCCCTGGTTTCATGATGGGTCAAGCATGAGAGGAATCGGTATCCACAGTTGTTTCTCCCATCACTTGTACACAATATAGTTCCAACTGTTAACCCAAACTGTGTTGGGTTAATATTTAATTTTCACATTCTCCTTTTCAGCTCAGTTCCAGCAACTATGATGAGTGTGTATCAAGGCCAGCACTGTACTGATCAGCTTGGCTTGGTTCAGTTCAGCTCTGTGAAGAGATCCCTCTGAGGCCAATAAATCATTTTTCATGACACACTTGGATGGGGCCAAGTCCTGGAGCCATTGTCATCAGAGCCTATTTATCAAAGCCTAGATAGATTTACATACAGTAGTTATCACGTCTCAACAAAACATATTTTTGTTGAGACATATTTTTGTTCAAAACACTTACAAAGTTGTTTTGATTAGTGCTTGAGAAATAAAACAGTGCTTGAGAAATAAAACAGTGCTGGAGAAATAAAACAGCGCTGGAGAAATAAAACAGTGCTTGAGAATTAAAATAGAGCTGGAGAAATAAAACAGTGCTGGAGAAATGAAACAGTGCTTGAGAAATAAAACAGTGCTGGAGAAATAAAACAGTGCTTGAGAAATAAAACACTTGCAGTAATCTGACATCCTAGTACAACCCACGATACTTAGCCAAGCATCACTTGTTTTTAAAAGAGAGATCTTTATCAGACTAACACATAAATCAAGGTAAAGTCCTCAAATTTCAGAAGGATCAGATAAAGGGTTTTGAAATAACTTTTATAGGCCAATTCACACGCATCAGCGTGTGAAACTAAAATGCCTTGTTAGAGTCACACAAAAATGCTATGGTTCATGTTCTATTATTTTACAATAGCTTGGAGTCACACGTTGATAGGATTACTTCTTCAATAATTACCTTTAGAGGTGGATTTACCCAAGCACCCAAGCACGTACATCATGCAATGCAATGGAGAACCAGTCCTTCCACGTAGCAACTTTACAAAAAGAATGAACTGGATTGCGTCTAAAGCAAAACAAATAATTAAAAAACATATTTTACTCTAGGCTTCTTACTGTGCTGTACATGGTCTGGTAGAAGATTTACAGTGTATGAATGTCATGAATACAATCAGAGGTTAAGTGAATTCACTGGCAACAAAACCATTTACCTCTGGCTGTATTCATGATACAGCACTGCCTTTTGTAAAACACAGCAGTTTTCTTGGAAAGCCTCCTTGCAAATCTTGTTATGCAACCATATGGTAAGGTGACATGATGTTGACATGGCTTAGTACTAACTTTGTTGTGGGAGCACACACCACAGCTGAGCTCTCTCTTTCCCTCCCTGACTGGGCAGAACAAGGTATTTACTGCTTCATTAAAACTTGTCCTTTTTGACAAAATAATGTTACCAATACCAGTAGCTTGCTTGCTAAGCGAATTATTTCAATTAGTAGGTTGCTAGCTGATTAGCTTCTCTTCTGTAATAAAGTGTCCGGATCTAGCTACTGTAGTTTGTAATCGACAAATGAACATTTTTAAACATCAGATCTTCATTTGGAGGCACCCATTGCATTTTTTTGATCTGCTTCAATCAAAATTTTGAAACACTTAAATTACAAATACTTAGTAACCTAACTCCCATAGAATATTATGGTCACTCCCGCTAAGGCCAACTTCAAACAGTGTTACCAGGCTTATATTAGATTTGCACAATAGCCCGGGAACGAGGTTAGACCTCAGAAGATTAGTTTCAATTCTGAAATGCAATCTCCCTCTTAGGCTACAAGAGTTAAGGGTGGAGATGAGCTAACTTTTTTCTTAGCCAGGCAAAATGGTACAACAATGTCATTATTATTATTAATATATTAAATTCAACGTCAATATAAGAAATGCTAAAATGAATTAAAATGCATCTAATCAGTGTCATTCCAGTTCCTTTTTTGATGCAAGTGAGTTAGATGAAGTTGGATAGCTAGCTAGCAAGTGACCAACTATGTGAGCCAATCTGCAGGGCATCCACTTTTGATAGAACAACCAGTCCATTTTACATATTTTCATTGATATTTTGATTTGTTGGCAACTTTTTATAAAAGCAATAAGGCACGTGACGCAGTGCGATAATATAAATCAATGGCTTGACGGACAGCAAAAGGCACAATGTACCTGTGTGAATGTATTCATGACACAGCACTGCCTCTTGTAAAACAGTAGTTTTGTTGGAAAGTCTCCTTGCAGCTAATATTATGTAACCACGCAGTGAGGTGACAGTTACACTTGCTAGGAAGATTATTTTCATTAGGGCTACTGTTACCGAACAAATAAAATGTATGTCTAAATTTAAAATAATTTTCCCAAAAGTATAAACTTTATGGTAATGATGTAATATAGGACCATCACATCAACAGGCTTTACAATGCAAGATGATAACAAAATAAAACCAGAACTTTTAATATGAACCATTATATACTAGTGTATTATACTTAAGTTTGCTTTGACCACTAAAACAATAAATTGTAGATGGTACTGTCCGGTATAAAAGCTGACAAATACTAGACATTTATGTAGTTTAACAGGTATATGGTCGTATCGTATTTCGCTGCATTGCAGACTAGTGACAGACATTTTATCCATCCAACAGGAACACATCCCATCCTTTATTAGGACAATAGTCCAGCAAAGCAGCATAGCGTATCGCTCAGAGATATCATCTAATCTGATCTAATTAGCCCCTCAAGGCAACCTTCCTGATCTCATTAGGTTTCATTAGGGAAACATTTAGGTCTACTATACCTAACCTGTAACTTCCACCATAGCTCTACTTTCTACATTTCAGACAACCTTGAGTAGCTGTTTGTATGTGGTGATGGTTATCTATTGTAGCGGTCACCAAAGGAGATCAAGGGTGCTGTGATAAAATAAAGGGAGGTTGGTTTGGGCTATTGCTACCTCCTCTCCTCAACTCCCAACGCGTCATTTTGTCTGCTCAGCACTGCACTGCTACCCCCTAGCTGTTCTGCTCGAAGTTAGATGGCAGGGACTGATTTAGGACAAGTACATAATAGCATAAAAAAGGGGCACAAGTACAGTATCATGCATTTTCCATGATGAAAACCCACAGGAAAACCCATTAACCTACACTAATTTAATCTCTCTATCGATCTGATATTTTATGCTGAAGGTCTAGTAAATTCTGAATAAAAGTATGTAAGATCACAACTCCAAAATGATTGTCTAGCATTGATGACTCTGTCTATGTTTATGCATAGTCACTTTACCACCTGCCACATATACACATTACCTTGACAAACTGTATCCCTGCATTTTGACTCGATACCCCTTGTATACCCCATGTATATAGCCCTGAATGCTCGGACCCAGGGTTTCCCAGCAGAATATTGCCCAGAGCATCACACTCCCTCCACCGGCTTGTTGTCTTCCCACAGTGCATCCTGGTGCCATCATTTCTCCAGGTAAACGACGCACACGGCCCTCCACGTGATGTAAAAGAAAACAGGACTCATCGCACCAGACAACCTCCTTCAACAGCAGGGTGCGTTGCACTGTGTTGTGACACATTCCTTCTGTAATCATCATTACATCATTCTGTGAATTGTGCCACAGTAGACCTTCTGTCGGTTTGGACCAGATGGGATAGCCTTTGTTACCCTTGCGCATCGATAAACCTTGGTTGCCCAACACCCTGTCACCGGTTGGTGGATTGTCCTTCCTCGGACCACTGTCGGTAGGTACTCGCCACTGCTGACCGGGAGCACCCCACATGCCTTGTTGTTTCAGAGATGCTCTGACTCAGTCGTCTGGCCATAACAATTTGGCCCTTGTCAAAGTCACTCATGTCTTTACTCCTGCCCATTTCTCCTGCATCCAACACGTTGACTATGAGAACTGATTGAATGCTTACCATCTAATGTACCCAGACCTTGACATGTGCCCTTGTTAGGAGATGATCAACGTTATTCTCTTCACCTGTGAGCGGTCATAATATTTTGGTTCATTAGTATAGATTTAATGTGGTGGGAACGCGCCCCCCAGCTTGCTACGTCACCATCACACCAACACCCCCAAAGAAGAAGGCTGGCAGGTTCTAGAACATTCCAGGGCCAGTCCAGCACCTGCCCAGCTGTAAACATTTGGGGCCTCGTCAATTAAAACATAAAGAGGCTCCCAGAGGGCGGGCATGGTGAATAGTGGGAAGAAATGTTAAGAAGGAACACGCTTTGGGAGAAGATGCACGACCTAGAGAGGAGCAAGCGGCAGCAACAGAGGGATGAAAGAGGGCAAGGCCAAGACATACTGCCCTCACCGCTGCCCGGCATCCAATGACACGGGATCCCAGGAGGGAGAAAGACAGTAGGGAGAAGAATGGCGGACAGGCCAATGAGGACCACCGGAGCCCATAACTCCCAAACCACCAGCGCAAGGCCGCCACAGAGACAATGACGCCACCCCATCACAGCTGTTTGTTTTCTGTTAATGATTTTTTCCCTCCCCTCACCCTTCTACTTATGTTAATAACAAGCCCACTAGGGCCATAAACACGTGTCCAGTGTCCATTCCCTGTGTCTCTCCCCATTACTACACATACTCTGGCATTTAAATGCTTTATTAGAAAAAAAAGTATGGAAAGAAAGAGGTAAGAGGTTTTGGTAAAAGTGCACAAAGCTAGAGTCAAATCCACACTGCATGCAAATGAATGTGCACCAGAGGCAACAGCCTAGACTCCTGGGCCACCTGAGGGCTCTACTTAGGATTCTAATGAATGAAACCGAACAAAATAAAATGTGCAGTAACATTCCACTTTTTAAAGGAAACGTCAGTCTCAAGGAATCTCAATGACCCCTTCCATGGCTTCTTGTTTCCCTGGTTAATAAAAATGAGAAAGCAAATCAGATAAAATCTACTGAAGAAAGGCAAATACCTAGTGAATTATTAAAAAAACATGGTTGTTGACCTTCATAAATCAGGCAATGGGCACAGAAAAATGTTAAAAACCTAAATGTACTACTAACCAATTTTAAGGCGATAATAAGATCAGTGGTAAACTTTCCTGGCAGAGGACAAAATGGCACCTAGCCCCCACACACAGTGAGGAAGTTGGTTTGTGAGGCAAATATGAAAACAAGTGCCACAATTGGCCAAGAAATGTAAGTTCCATTTCAGGAAATGTGAGCCCAAAACCTGGTATCCTATGCCAGGGGGCAGAAACTTGACTTCAACACAAAGTGGATCTCCCAGCAGGATAACCACCCCAAGCAGACATCAAAATCCACAAAGAAATGGGTAACTGACCAAAAAAATCAATATTTTCAGTCAGCAGACTTTAACCCATTAAAAACCTGTGGTTTGAATTTAAGAGAGCAGTCCATAAGTACAGACCAAAGGATCTTAACGATCTAGAAAGATCCTGTGTAGAGAAATTGATATATATATATTTATATTAAAAAAAACAAGCTTACAAAAATATAGCAGAAGGCTCAGTGTCATTGTCCTTAGAACCCGAGGGTGCTTGAAGTACTGAAAAAGACTTCCAATAATTTTAACATTTGGAGAAATACGTATCATATCCCTTGGATCACAAAAGAAGTACAATGTACAATATGTCTCACATGGAAAAATCATATTTTAACTAATTAACTGTTTTGTTACATTTTAACTCATTACCTGTTTTGTTACTGTTTTATTTTATACAGATTTTGTTTCTCATCTTCATCAGGCTGCCAATTATTTTGTAGGTGCCTGTATAAAGTTGCCGAGATTTCATGTAGAGTCTATCACGTATCAATAGCAATACATTTTGATACTGACTTAATTCGACCTCTGTCATACAAATACAGTATATGCGGTTGGTCAATATTGCATTGCTACGGAACATTCAATAGTATTTAAAACAACCATATGCAAAAAAAAATTATAAAGAAATTATGATTTAGTGTGTTTATGTATGTGTGTGTGCGTGTGCGTGTGTGTGTGTGTGTGTGTGTTTACGCAGAGTGAGTCTTCCTGATTTTTTATTTTTTTTATTTTAAAGAAATCATACTGCATCTTGCAAAGCCTATAACAGATTTCTTCACTTTAATTTGAGATACCCGAGTCGATGCGGTGAAATGCTGACAAACACTGACTCCACGCTCTCAGCACTTCAGGTGTTTTTTCTGAGCGGGAGGGCGTCCACGGGGAGTTGGAGCTTCAAATTAATATTTTCATTTCAAAGACAAGTAAACATTGTTTCGCTCACCTGCTGTGATTACCCGGCATAAACTATAGTTCCATGGTTTCCACGCTCTGTTGGGGGTATTAGATGACATTTTCCGTATTTTTATTGCCTGCCCTTCAACAAACTAGTATAAACTACTCGTAGCGAGCATCGTGTGTAACCTAGATTGTCAGGAGTAGGCATTGTCAAAATTCACTGTAATTTATTAATCCCATTTTCTATTTTAAGCCATTGTAGGGAATATTTCAACTAATGAAAAGTAACATTCGTTGGGACCGACTACTTAAACCAGGATCATGACAAAATGCACTTTTGGAAGGGAGTTCTAAAAGGTAACCTATGACTGGACCGCGCGTGTCATTGCATCACACGACGGTTATCACCTGCTGCATTCTACAACAGACTAGGCTATTGCCTTCAACATGTCTTCACGGAAAATATTCCTAGACAGATCATCTCTAGCAACCTGTGACCCTGTATTTATAACCTTTACTTCATTACTCTGAATAGAAATCGACCAAAAACCAACCCATTATTTTTAAATAATTCTAGCGACATGTCAGAAAATGAGGATGATCGCAGTTGCTCCTTCACCCGAAGGGACACATTTGAAAACATTCCTCTCTTAAATTAGTAATGTTAAAACATACTACTCAACAGGATTATCCCTTTATCTCGAGGCCATGCACTGTAGCCTACCCGTAAAGAGTGAACCAAGTTGGATCGGACTGCGCATCTCCAACGCCCCAGCCTCCCTGTTTCTCTTACCTTGCTCTGCATCCACGGCTTTCGCGATCCTCATGCACGAAAATAATCCCGATATGGTGAGAAAAGCGATTAGAAACTCGGACATCGTTGCAGTGTGAGGGCTGGAGAGCCACAGCACTTCTCTCACGCGAGTCCGGGAGAGCCCCCTAATCGAGTGCCGTACGTTCTTCAGGGATGCCAAAAGGAATCTGTTAGCGGAACAGACCAGCTCCCTCACTCCGTATTCACAACGATCTGTAGTTCTCTGTTCGATGTTCAGCTAAACAGACGGACGGGAGACAGTATGAAAAGGAGAGAGCGATGAGAGAGGGAGGAAAAGAATGGGAGGCGGGGATGGTGGGAGGATACAACATTTGCTGGTCTTGGATTTTTTTAACGCAGAAGTGTGTCTGATATTACTTCGAATTATTTGTCATAAGATGGATCCGTTAATTTCTCATGGATATGTTTGTACCACCACGTGTCTATAGTTGAACTGATCATCCATTGCCCATTCAACACTTAATTATTTTTTTTAAATTTGATCAGGTAAATATGTCAACTAGCCAGGGTATATGTGTCAGTCTTTTCAGGAAAAGGAGGGTGGACAGACCCACCCTAACTTTATGGACTTCATAGTTTTGTATCAGCAACATTTTATTTTTTACCTTACCCGCAATATACGCAATAGGTAATCAGATACATGCACACATGACTAAATAATTCAGATTGAGCTTGCAGGCTCCCAATCTGCCACAAGGAGGCGGTAGAGTGTGGCGAGTCACCCCTGTTGTACATCAACCGCACCACCCGGACAGAACTGAGCCAATATGCACCGCCCTCTGCAGAACCGCCAGGTCTTTAGTAACAACTTTTTCACACATGTATGTGGCAACCGATACCCTGCAGCAACATAAAAGAATGAAAATGCAATTGTGTTATAGTAAATATTACATTATATTGTATTCTAATGATACCCAAGGCCTTTCATAAACATCACTGTATACCAATAGCATATAAGAAATACACTGTTAGAACGTCAAAATGACTCCTTTTTGGCAAGCAGCCCTTTGTAGAGTTAAAATAACAACAACAGTATATCCACCCTACACAAGGAGCCCTATTTAGGAATCATCAGTGTGCCAGGAGGAAATCCTCACAGAGACCTGTATCCATTAACCAGGATTTCACCTTCCTTTTAAAGCTACTCAGAGTGGGAATAGTTTTAAAAGATAGAAGCAGGCTATTCCACCAGGAGGCTTGTGAAAATAAAAAAGTACCTTTCCTTGTCAGTCTTCTGAGTCCACACACACACACATTAGTTTTACTGTCAAAGTCAGGACTGGCATTTTAGTACCATAAAAAAAACCTGGCACCTAACTCCAAACCTGACCTTAACCTCAATTACCAAAACTTTTTGTCTAAATACAACCAAACTCCTCAACCTTATTGCCTAAACTCAACCCTACTTCTAAGTCCAATTCTAAACTTAACTCCAAATCAGATCAAGTTTGTGCTCAGAGTAAGGACAGGCAAATGATTTTCCTTGTTTTACTATCATAGTGAAGATCAATAATACACCCACCCACGTAGTCAGCCGTGCACGCACACCAGTGTGTAGAACATGGGCATGTTTGCACTGCTGCAAAAGGTAATAACTGTAAGTGTTAACTTGAACAGCAGTGTGTTTTATATCATATACCATTCCTCTTACACAGTCTAAAGCCAACACACATGATTTCTCAGGTGTGGAAGTGTTTAGGTTTTTGAGTTTGCTTGACACACAGGTGTCTGAAACAAATCAGCAAAATGCGGAGGGAGCTGTTGTGTACTGAGAGTGCTCAATGTCTATAGAAGACTGCCCACACTGCACTAAACAGCTCACGACTAACCCAACAGACACCTTTCTCTGTTCGGCTGCATCTCTTCTAAAGTACTGACTTGCTGCTTTGAAGCTTAAACCATGATCCTTCACATTCAGTATTCACTAGGGGTAAGAGAGCTGAGAGCAGATCTCTAGAGCTCCACTGCTTTTTCAGACACAACCACGAAGTGTTGGTATAGCTTGTACATTATGAAAAAATAAGAAAACACACAATTTATTTCTGTGCATTCTACTGGTTTTCCTACAACTACTTTTCCTAGACATATTGTAAAGATAGTACACATTCCCCACATTGACACTAGTGATTTCCATTGTGACCCAGTATCATTTCCTAATTTTCCTATTAAAAAAACATTCCCATTCAATAACAACATCTGCAACCAATTCTATCTGCCTACTGTATCTGCTGTCAGCCTCCTCCTTTAGTTAGCAACACTGTAACACCGACAGAATCTTTGACATAAACCTCTTGATAATATTGATGACATAGATGCACTGGGAGGACTTGCATCTGCCAATAAGACTACCGCTCACTTTATCCCTTGAGGCCTCATATGCACACACTCACACACACACACACACACACACACACACACACACACACACACACACACATACACAATCTAGACCTGGTGGCCTTGCCACAGGATACATATGTTAGAGATGAACTCAACATCCAGTGGCACCATAGTGTCACGTGTTGTAAGAGTGTAACGCCTTCTGCAAGGGCACTCTCATCCCCCCTTATGTATCATCCACAACACTCGCATGTGTTATAAGACACCTCGTCCGCTGACACACTCTGGGAGCTGTTCTCCTGTCTGCCAGGCGACACAGTCATGCAAATAACATTACCCAAGGTCATACAGAGCAAACAAACTGAGGTTGCGAATTAAAAGATGAGTTGCTAGTTACTCTTGAGCCTTCCAGTCCTGGTTGTCTCCTCGTCGTGTTCATCTCCTGAATCTGTCATAGAGTACTTGGAATAACAAAAGAGCATTGGAGATTTTGCGACAGAAAAATGAACAGGAAAAACAACTTACTTTTAGTGTCGACACACATTTGACCAAAGAGCAGAGCATGGGCTATTAGGGTTACCGTGGCACCGAGGCCAGGGTTGTGTTCTACACAGCAATACAACTTTATATATTGAAAAACATCAATAACATATCCCACCGACACCAAGAAAGCAAGAGTAAGACATAGGAAGCGTCCAGAGTCCAGGGACTTGTTAATCAACCACTTAAAGTAGATGACAGCAATTTGGTGGATGAATCACTTCACACGTGTCAGATTGAAATTAATTGGTGTTTTCCCTGGATGTGGCCAATGCCCAGGCACACAGCGAGGCCTCCGGTAGCAAAGCAAAAGGTTGAAAACAAAAGCAACATCTCCATCACCTTTTTCAACCTTTATATGAACAGCTGGTATGTACGTACATGTGCCTGTTTCTCAGTGTGATGAGGAGAAAACGGTTTCCAAATGCTTTTAAGGTCTTCATCAATGGTCAGCTTGTCATAAAGAAATATACTTAATGTTTTACTGTGAAACCATTAAAATTTTGTGTAGGTGTCTTTGATTTTACACTTTTAAAATGGAAAGCCACCCGCAACAGTCCAATACAATTAACAGATTTAACGAACAAAACAGATATGTGCTTTCATGTGAATTAATGAAGATCCTATTTGCGAGGCATTTTCCTTAATACTATCACAGAGGAATGACAAATAGTCAAATATTATTTACATAATATATTTAATTCTCTGAGCCTGTTGCAGCTGTTTTAATTCACAAACCAATTTTAAGTTAATTAAGTTTAAACAGAAACAAGATGTGACAACATTTCAATTTATTCAAGTACCTATCAATATTATGTTTTTTTGCCAGCAGATAGTGCGACAACAAACTATTGCACCGCTACAGTACAATGAAACACCGTCTGTCTCCACTGAACTAAGAATCCAAACTTAACATTTCCAATCAATACAGGAGAAGCCATGGCATATGGACTCCACAGAAGATTGCACATTGCATACATGTGATCCTGCACACCTTAAGCAAGCATTTCAGTGATGGTCTACTGTCGTTTTCTAAGCATATGGTAAATACAAGTTGATTTGATTTGACACCTGCAAACACCCACCAAACACAAACACAGAAGCATTCTTGTTGCATGGTTGAAAATGCCCTGTGATTTTTTTAACTTACTACTGCCATCTAGAGAACAAGTGACTGCTTAGTTGCAGCTACAAATGATTTCAAAACTGAGTCTCAACATGGCTACATTTTATTTTAAATGTTTATATTTTTATATTAAATGTATATATTGATGATTGTTCAAATATAGTTATAAAAAGAGCACTGTATTGTGTTGTTCTGTGATATAAAGTTTGAAATTTGTTTGACCATAAAAGATATCAATACATTGTTACACTTAGTACATATACATGTCATGAGAAGTTCGCATAGGAATGTCCCTCTACGTCCATTTTCCTGGATTAGCTTGAGGTCCTGTCTCTCTCCAATAGATGCCCTGTGTCCTGGAGGAGCAGGGAACCAGAGGCGCTGAGCTCCCGCAGAGATATCCTCAATTACTCAGCTTACTGTGGGGACCCACTCTGACCAAATACTGAACACCATCTTAGCACCCCCCTGCGGGAGGTGAAGAAGATCGGGGAAGGGACGGCACGGTCACACGCACGCGGACGCACACACAACCTGGGCATCAGAGACCCAGCTGATTGAGTCGATGCGGGGCGCTGTAGTGACATTCTGTTAGCATTGTTGTTCAGTAATATCTAGGGACTACAGTACAATGTTTGTTTGTACGTATGTGCTAGTATATAATCATGAGGCCATTGGTGTCTGCCTGTCTGTCTCTCCACTGGGTGGACAAGGAGGGCAGATAGAAGGAGGCTAGACTAGAAAGTAGCTGCTGGATACCTAGCTAATGAGTAATGACCGCTGGGCCTTGGCTAATTGAGATTAACAGCTATTGGATGGCTTAGCTGGAGGGGTCTGCATCAGCACGGACAGTGAGTCAGCCGACCTACCCTCTCCAAACCTACATCCACACAACCCAGAACTCTTCCGAACACAGCACATACTATTATAGCTTCCTATTAATACAATAGGATGTTATGAACTGTGAGGCGCTATAAGATTGAAACGGAATCGATATCGTGTTTATTCACCGTACAGATGCCACCCAGTCAATCAACAGGGGACCCCGTCACAACCTACCAACATTCTGGGTGGTGGAGGAGTACTCTCAGTATTTCTGCTGGTGACACGTCCGTGCCTACCTCCTAAAGAGTGTGTACACAGATCAGCCATAACATGATGACCACCTGCCTAATATTGTGTAGGTCCCCCTTTTGCCGCCAAAAAAGCCCTGACCTGTCGAGGCATGGACTCCACTAGATCTCTGAAGGTGTGCTGTGGTATCTGGCACCAAGACATTAGCAGCAGATCCTTTAAGTCCTGTAAGTTGCGTGGTGGGGCCTCCATGGATCAGACCTGTTTGTTCAGCACATTACACAGATGCTCGATTGGATTGTGATCTGGGGAATTTGAAGGCCAAGTCATCACCTTGAACTCGTTGTTGTGTTCCTCAAACCATTCCTGAACCATTTTTGCTTTGTGGCAGGGCGCATTATCCTGATGAAAGAGGCCAGTGCCATCAGGGAATACCGTTGCCATGAAAGGGTACACATTGTCTGCAACAATGCTCAGGTAGGTGGTACGTGTCAAAGTAACATCCACATGAATGACAGGACCCAAGGTTTCCCAGCAGAACATTGCCCAAAGCATCACACTGCCTCCGCCGGCTTGGTGCCATGTGTTTTCCAGGTAAGCGATGCACACAGACCCGGCCATCCACGTGATGTAAAAGGAAATATGATTCATCAGACCAGGCCACCTTCTTCCATTGCTCCGTGGTCGTAGATACTGACCCCTGCCCACTTTCGGCACTGGACAGGGGTCAGCATGGGCACCCTGACTGGTCTGTGGCTACGCAGCCCCATACGCAACAAACTGCGATGCACTGTGTGTTCTGACACCTTTCTATCAGTACCAGCATTCACTTTTTCAGCAATTTGAGCAACAGAAGCTTGTCTGTTGGATTGGACCACACGGGCCAGCCTTGGCTCCCCACGTGCATCAATGAGCCTTGGCCGCCCATGACACTGTTGCCGGTTTACAGCTTTTCCTTCCTTGAACCATTTTTGATAGGTACTGACCGCTGCAGACCGGGAACAACCTACAAGGGCTGCAGTTTTAGAGATGCTCTGCCCCAGTCGTCTAGCCATCACAATTTGGCCCTTGTCAAAGTTGTTCAGATCCTTACACTTGCCCATTTTTCCTGCTTCTAACACATCAACTTTGAGGACAGAATGTTCACTTGCTGCCTAATATATCCCACCCACTGACTGGTGCCATGATAACGAGATTATCATTGTTATTCTCTTCACCTGTCAGTGGTCATAATGTTATGGCTGATCAGTGTATTGTCTAAGTATGATTTGAACTGTTGTTCTTGGTAAGCTTATGGTTTTAGCTATGCATCTGATCCATGTTTGGCTTACTTGACTTTCATTGAGACCTCTTTGGTCCTCATGCTGACGGGTACGAATAAGAGACTCTAAAGGCAAAATGCAAAGCTTAGGCTCAGTCAAGTGAAGAAACACACCTGATTAACCAGAAACACAATGTCAAGCCAATAATCCCAATACTACTGGTGCCTGAAGATAGTAATTTCATAGGAATTTTCACCAGTATATACACAAAATACCCTCAAATAAAAGAAAATAATTGTTCCATTTCAAACTTTCGGAGAGGAAAAAATGCCTTACTCTCCCAATCGTTATGTAAATGACAGAGATTATAAAAAGATCATTGCACAGCAATAATCTATAAGAAACACTTGTTTGTTTAATGTGTCATTTGGAGGCATCCCCTGTCTCTAACAGACACACACACACACACACACAAACACACACACACAGTCTCTAACTCATACTGACAGACCTCCTTCATGGAGCTCCCTTTCAGGGGCAGTGGCAGGCAGCCAAGAACTTCTCACACACATACACACACACGCATACACACCCACACACACACACACACAGACACACACGCACACGCACACACACGCACACACAACACTCTTCACCAGCAGCGAGGCTAGCTGTCTGGTTGAGCTCTAAATAGGTAATTATCTGACTAGTGTGAGCCAGAGAGAGGCAGGAAGGCACACGTGACCAGCCTTAAACTAAACCCTCCTCTCGGCACGGGAATATTAATTGCTTTTCCAAGTCAACTGCCGTTTTGAGAGTACAACATGGCCGGCCTCATTTCACCCACAATGTGAAAGCGCAATATTTCGGAACAAGTCTCAATTGTATAGATACTTACTGTAGTCTCCTTTTTGTCCAAAACACGGTCATTTATACCCAAATGACCATGTGTATCCACCCCCTGAGTCTCTTCGGAAAGAGTATATGTGTGTTTGCAGCAGCACTTAGAATTTTGCCGTTCTGAGTGAAAGAAAAGGGCAGAGGGAGTGGGAGATGGAGAATGAAATGTAGAGAAAGAAAGATAAGGAGAGGGTTAAAAGAATCATATAATTTCAATGGAGACAATCCATAATACGGCTGGTTTCATCATATACATTTTGAAAGGTCAGCAAGGATTTTTCCATAATCAGTAAGTAAACTCACGTGTGTGTTTGATAGAGATCCGTCCATTTCTACTACCACAAAACTAAAATAAATTTAAAACAGAGGAACCACACTGTACCAACTGCTATGCTACTGCTATACAAGATTGTTTAGCTGCCTGAAAGCACAGGTAGTTACATTGTTTTGATCCAGATGTCTCTGTGTTGATATAAAAAAGGGTTTACATTGATGACTGCCGGCAGCTTGCGATCAATTCTACAACTAACTCCACTTAAACTCAATTTTGGGATACTGGAGCTAGAAGGGAGTGTGTGTGTCTATGTGTTTGCTTGTGTGTGTATATGTGTGCAAATGCACGCCAGTGCGCACATACACTACCGTTCAAAAGTTTTGGGGTCAGTTAGAAATGTCCTTGTTTTCCATGAAAACCTACATGAAATGAGTTTGAATAGGAAATATTGCAAAATAAAAAGGAAATAAAGGCATTGACAAGGTTAGAAACAATGGTTTTTAAGTGAAATAATGATTGTGTCCTTCAAACTTTGCTTTCATCAAAGAATCCTCCATTTGTAGCAACTACAGCCCTGCAGACCTTTGGCATTCTAGTTGTCAATTTGTTGAGGTAATCTGAAAAGTTTTCACCCCATGCTTCCTGAAGCACCTCCCACAAGTTGGATTGGCTTGATGGGCACTTCTTACATACCATACGGTCAAGCTCCTCCCACAACAGCTCAATAGGGTTGAGATCCGGTGACGAGAGCTTCAGTTTCTTGGCAATTTCTTGTATGAATGGCCATCATTTCTTAGAACTAGAATAGACTGATGAGTTTCAGAAGACACCTCTTGGTTTCTGGCCATTTTGAACCTGTAATCGAACCCACAATTTCTCATGCTCCAGATAATCAACTAGTCAAAAAAGGCCAGTTTTATTGCTTCTTTAATCAGCACAACAGCTTTCCGCTGTGCTAACATAATTGCAAAAGGGTTTTCTAATGATCAATTAGCCTTTTAAAATGATAAACTTTGATTAGCAAGCATAACATGCCATTGGAACACAGGACTGATGGTTGCTGATAATGGGCCACTGAATGCCTATGTAGATACAGTATTCCTTTTCTTTCCAAACCAAGTGACCCCAAACTTTTGAACGGTTGTGTACTACCCTGTTTCAAAAAAAGATGGTGCATATAATGCAAATAAAAACAGAATGCAATGATGTGCACATCATTCATTCCTATATTTAATTGAAAGTAGTACAAAGACAACATATCAAATGTTGAAACTGAGAAATGTTATTGTTTTTGGAAAAAAACATGCACATTTTGAAGTTGATGCCAGCAGGATGTTTTAAAAATGTTGGGACAGGTGCATGTTTTCCATTGTATTGCATCACCTCTTTTTTAACAATGCTCTGTAAGCGTTTGGGAACTGAGGAGACCAATTGCTGTAGTTTTGAAAGTGAAATGTTTTCACATGCTTGCTTCATATAGGATTTCAGCTGCTCAACAGTTCGGGGTCTCCTTTGTTGTGTTCCATAATGCGGAAAATGTTTTCAATGGGTGACAGGTCTGGACTGCAGGCAGGCAGACTCTTTTACTACGGAGCCATGTTGTTGTGATACGTGCAGAATGTGGCTTGGCATTGTCCTGCTTTAAAAAGCAAGGCCTTCCCTGAAAAAGATGTTGTCTGGATGACAGCATATGTTGCTACAAAACCTGTATATATTGGTCAGCATTAATGGTGCCTTCACAGATGTGTAAGTCACCCATGCCGTGTGTACTAATGCACCCCCATACCATCACGGATGCTGGCTTTTGAACTCTGCACTGATAAGAAGCTGGATGGTCCCTCTCCTCTTTAGTCCGGAGGATGCGGCGTCCAGGATTCCCTAAAATAATTTAAAATTTTGATTCGACAGACCACAGGACAGTTTTCCACTTCACCTCAGTCAATCTTAAATGAGCTCGGGCCCAGAGAAGGCAGCAGTGGTTGTGGATCTTGTTTATATGGGTTTCTTCTTTTCATGGTAAAGTTTTAACTTGCATTTGTGGATGTAGTGACGTACTGTGTTCCCAGACAATGGTTTTTGGAAGTGATCCTGAGCCCATGCAATGATTTCCACTAGAGAATCGTGTTTGTTTTTAAAGCAGTGCTGTCTGAGGGCCCGAAGATTAAGGCCATCAAATATTGGTTTCTGGCCTTGTCCCTTGCATTCAGAGATTTCTCTGGATTCTCTGTATCTTTTAATGATATTATGTACTGTAGATGATGAGATCCCCAAACTCCGCTGCAATTTAACTTTATTTAAAAAAAATATTTTAAAATATTTGCACTATTTGCCTGTGCAGTCTTTCACAGAGTGGTGAACCCCTCCCCATCCTCACTTCTGACAGAACCATCCTCTCTGGAATGATCTTTTAATACCCAATCGTGTTACTGATCTGTTGCCAATTGACCTAATTAGTTGTGTGATATTCCACCAGGTTTAGCTTTTTAGCATTACACAACTTCTCCAGTCTTTTGTTGCATCTGTCCCAACTTTTTTGAAACGTGATGCTGGCATCAAATTTAAAGTGAGCATATATATACAATAAAATGTCTTAGTTTCAACATTTGATATGTTGTATTTGTACTATTTTCTATTGAATATAGGGTTTAAATGATTTGCACATCATTGCATTCTGTTTTTATTTACATTTTATGCAACGTTTTTGGAAACAGGGTTGTTCATGAACATGCATGTGCATGAGTTGGCATGCATGTGTTTAAATAAAAAATGATAAATGGAAAAAAAACTGAAAAGAAAGTGAAAAATTTGACAAATAGTATATTTGACAATATCCAGGTTTTAACATAATTACCTGTTTGGGACTATGACCACAATGTTTGGAAATATCATTGGATTAACTTTTATCAACATCATTATTTAATATTTAACTTTCACATAGTCATAATAGATAGATAGCAATGATAGATCTAGTCTGCTTATGTTGCTTTAGTAACAAACATTGCACAGCCAATTGCTGCCCAACAATGGAAATTATAGATTTATTTCATGCCCTTGCAAAATGAAATTGAATACCATCACTTTAGACCAAGGCTCTGCATCTGTCCTTGTGAATCATGACCTTAGTGCTGCCTTCAATACCATTGATCATCATATTCTCTTTTTTTGAGAGATTGGAAACCCAATTCGGTCCAACAAGTATTTTCCTGGCTTGGATCCTGTTTATTGGATAGACATGAGTATATATCTCTGTGGATGGTTGGTCTTCAACAAATCAAAGGTAGGTTTCAATGTTCCTCAAGATTATGTTCTGAGACCACTATGATTTTCACAATACAGTATGCTGCCAATTGGTGATGTCATTTAACTCAACGTAAATTCTCACTACTATGCAGATGACACAACTGCCCGTATCATTGAAAAAATGAAATTCCCTACACAGGATTTTTCATGGAATTGGTTCTTTTCTACATTCCTACAGTGTATGTGTAATTCAGTCACAAGACATAGGCCTTCTTACTGTTCTTAGAACTTTGAAACAAACAGCTGGAGTCTGGGCTTTGTGGAATGTTTTACTGCTCCATGTGAGGGACGGAGTCTATGCCTCGACCTTTAAGTATTCACTGAAGACTCGTCTCTTCAGTAGGGTCTATGATTGAGTGTAGTCTGGCCCAGGGGTGTGAAGGTGAATAGCAAGGCACTGGATTGATGAACCACCCATACTGTCTCTGTCTAGCAGGCTGCACACTTTCCACTAGGATACTCTGCCAATGATTATATTGCTGTGGCTCAGTTGCTGGCTTACTCACGCTCTCTCTAAGATGATGCAATATGACATTGCAATAATGCCAGGCTTTTTGCCATACTCAGAATAAGTATATTTTTGTTCCTTATGTGCAGCAGCGCGGACTGAATAGAATAAAGTAGATCACTTAGCAACGGTCACCCCAGCAGAGACCGGTTTATTAAGTGTCTAAAGAACGTTAGAGCATAGAAAGGAACGGTCAAGATAATGTAACTTTATGTTATGTTTAGTTTAGCCATTTTGTTGGTAGCAAGCTATGTATCTTTGTAAAAAAATAAATGTTTTGTAACTTACTTGGAATGAGCACCTAGGCCTCGATGGTGTATTGTGTACAAGTTAACTTGCAAACAGATTTAAGTGGTTACAGAACAGTAGCTACGTAATGTGTATCTCTCTTTGTTAAGTTTAGCATTACAACATCATACTTACCTACTGCAGGATTACATAATTTCTCTTTCAACAATAACTAAAATTAGTTGCAGTATTCTCTGTTAACTTTAGCTAGCTGTTGTTTGTCCGTCTTCTGAATTTTTCCAAACATATTTAAACGAGGAACGCTATTAGATTTGTAAGAAATAAGTCCCAGTACTATATTATCATTAGTACGCATGTCTGATAAGTCTTGGAGATTTGTTTCTCTTGTATTGCTCTCAGGATCAGTGAGGTCAGAGGTACTGTAGAAGCTGCAGACAGGTTTTTATTTCCCTTGTATCCCTTAGATACATTACAATATTACAAACCTATAATTCAACCTGTAATAAGTACTCTGCATGAAAATTGCTCATTATGAATGTTTAACAACAGATTCTTTCTTTCTTTGTGATTTTTCTCCCTCTCACAGACAGCTACAGCAACACCACTTGGACCAAAAAATCCTTCAATAACAGAACTTCTTGCTTGACAGACCTTGCCTGATCTCTTAGCTCTCCTCCTATGGGTTCTAAGGAGACTGTGAGAGAATGTGAGGAGTATGCAACTAGATCTTATCTGTGACCAATTAGGGCCAGCTTCACTTGTACATTGACAACTGATATCAAAAGAGAACAGGATGAATTGTGGTTCATTCAAAAGTTTAACTTATCTAAACTGTCTGTGAAAACAGTAATTTCGTGGACAGGGACAGTGGAGGTTATGCCAGGAATCCTCACCCGTTTTTGCAAAACTCAGTTAACTTAAATGGTCCTATTTATGCTTTGCACATTTTGATGGTAGAATAAATGTTTTGATGCCAGATGGGCAGTATTTCAAAGTACTACTATATTACTTAATGTCCTAAAAAAAACAGATCAACAAGGATCTCAGTATAGTGGAAATAAGTAAAGAACATAGGTTAGTGTTTTACACACAGTAAGTACTTCCATTTAGTCTTGCTGCTGGTGTCTAAGGTTCTTAAATTGCATGGGCAAACCTTCCAAATTCAGTTATGAAGCCATTATTTAAAAATGTAGTCTGGGCCATCTCTTCTCCCCTACTGCCTCATCTTAATGCTGGGGATGGAAGTGTTTATATCGCTTCAAACACTGGGACTCAAGTATCTCAAGTTACACAACATCACTTTCCCTTATGTTCAGGGACACACTGGTTGTCCTCGCAGTGTTTTCCCTAGGTAAATATATAGGATGGAGTAATGATATGTACTGTACAGCAGTGACAAGGTAAAGAAACTAAAGTAAACCTAAGGGAAACCAGTCAGAAAAGAGTTTTGTTCTCACACCAACTTCTTGTCCCATGTATTACAGAATGTCTTATCTGGCAAAGGCCAGTGTGTGACCTACCAGATGCGAAAACCAAATACACCTATGATGCATATAATAAAGGTACTGTGTAGGGCTTAGAGGTGCTAGGATTGTTGATGGCCTCTGGGCTTCTGATGGAAAGAGATCTGTGGTTGGGGATTCATCATTCAAGCATGTAGCTTCTACTGAATCTGTATGTTAAGGAAGAACTTCAGAAATGATATGCTTCTTTAACGTAAATTCTGGGTATTAAGTTTAATGCATGTTTACAGTATATGACAAGTTAACAATTGTATGAGAATGAGTACAAAGCGAGGTATGCCTAACCTTGATAGGTGTGGAGGGTACAGTCCTCCCACAACTAGTTAGTGACCACTTTTCTACAGTATTTAATTCCACACTGTACAACTTGTTTTGCTGAATAAACTAGTGGCTAGTTAGCAAGGTAAATACGTGAGTTGCACATTTGCATTCTAACATTATTACCAAAATGGTTGAAACAGGGGAGGCTAAACTTCATTAGGTAGCTAATGACAACACTGACATCTGTAAACCTGGCGACACAAATGAAACAATGTACTATCCTATTAAATAATACTTTAACAATGTAATTGCATCCAAAGCTACTATGGTGTATAATCAGACAAAACATGAATTCCATTACTGTAGATGAGCAACATGACTCGATCAGATTAGCCACCATCTTGGCTGTCTGTTGTACATCAATTTGGCTGTGTTTGTACTGTAGCAACTACGCTGCAAGTGGCAGAGGTGTTACATAACCTGAACTATAAAAATTGATTAACAAATGGGAAACAACGCATTTGCATGCAAATCGTCAATGCATGTATTTAATTTTTTCAGTCTAATCCATTGCCCTCTGATACAGTAGCAATCCAAAGTTTTTGTCTGAGTTCAGTCAACTAGTATTTTGGTGAACACTGGTGCGTTTTCCAACTTGATCCACTTTTGTTCCTTTGGTCGTCATTTCTTTTTCCAATCTTGTTTGTTAATTTTATGTATAGTTATTCGTAAGAGTAATTTTGAAAAGTCCAAAATGTTTTTTTTTAATAATGGCGCCAGTGAAGATAAAAGCTTAACATAACACGTTTACAACAGTATAAGTTAATTGCCTAAGTTTGGGTGTTTGTAACCCCACCCAAAAGCCTACTTGGGCCCAGGCCACTACCATTTATTATATTAGTCGGAAATATCCTGCCAGTTTCCAGTTCCAAACGGGCCATGGGTAGATAACAAAATGGAAAACAAATGGTTAATCATGGCCCAGCACAGCAAGGCCCAGCAGTTAAAAGAACCATATATGGGCTAAAGTTGTCCTTGCCTCAAGGTAGTTGGTTGATTGTTGATGTCCGTTTGGTGCTCTGCAGCAATATTTGGCAAAGTATGTGAGGTTGCAAAGGTTTTTGTAGCCGGATAGCCAGAAGAAGACTGGCCACCCCATGGTTTCTTCCAAGGTTCCTGTCTTTCCTAGTCACTGTATTACTTGCTATTTGGAGTTTTAGGCAGAGTTTCTACATAAGCGCTGTTTGACTGCAGAGTAACAGCTTTACAACATTAATCTGATGACTTGAAAACAAAGGAAATAGGAAGAATTGATAAAGAAAATGCCTGTGCCTTCCTCAATGCAATATCTTTAATACAAGGTCCAGGCTTTCACTATCTATTACAATCCATCTATGAATTCACAGAACCCAGTTTTGAGCGTGATAGTCTGGGAAAATATGTTTTCCCAGATCCTGACCTCGCACAGAAGACACTGCAGCCCTTGCATGAAACATTGTTATTAGTAAGACATCATGCAGTCTAAGGGAGGAAGAGTCAATGATTTGTATATACACTGACGGGCTTGACTACCGATTCTGCTCGTCAAATTGAGCTTGTCCGTCAACTACTGCACTGCACTACACAGGTCAAGCCTTCCCAGCCTGCTTAGTGTTCATTCCCCTCTCTCTCTTCTATCCACAGTTTATCTTCCAAACATGTAGGGTACAGATAGTGTTTATGGAACCTGACACTTTGTGGTTGTGGCGTGCCACCCCTCTCATCTCGATGGCCTCTTATGATGGATGGGGTGAGGTTAGAATGGACTGTTTCTTATCCTCTCGCCAGTCTGAATGTAAGCAGGAATAACTCTCCTATCTAATGTGTGCAATGTTGTTGGCTCCAAAACAGCATTTGATGAATAATGTATCCCGGTATATGTGTAATATCACCGCCAGACATCAATGTTCCAAGAGTCGTTGGTTGGGTGTGCGTTTAAGAATGTGTTGTTTGAACGGTACAGAATCCATTGTGTGGCATAACTGTATCGTTTAGAATGGTAATGTTCAGGAATATAACTTTTCCTTGAAGATATTGTTCTGTTTCAGTATGTCAGCTAGTGAAGTCCATATTTGTGACACTTTCCCTCGATCAAACAGGCACACACACACACACACACACACACCATGCACACACCACTTCAGCTTTTGTCTGGGTGTGGTGTGGAGACACTGATTGACTGGTAACAAATGAAAGTGCTTCAGGCAGCTCCGTTCAGTTCACTGCAACAGCAGCACAGCTGAAATCGCCTGCATAAGCAGGCCGTGGCAACATGGCCGCTATTCAAATAGATGACTTGACTTTAATAGTGGTGGAAGATGACTTCAAGACAGATTTTGCCTGTCATTCTCCACTGAGGCATATGCTGTAAGTCCCATTTCCAGCTTTCATTAAAAAAGCCAGGTTCCTGTAAAAGTAAGTCTGTTAATGACACTGTTAATGACACACCCTTTGAATCTCTTTTTAATTATTGTTTTGAAAAGCATGTTGAAAGAGCATATTGTTGTCGTTTTTGGGATAACATCAGCCATTGTTACCTATAGGGTTTATCTTTCCGTGTTACATTGCTAGTGTTGTGCAGGAGTTAAATTAAACATCTGAAATGACAGAACACCAGTAATGGCGTTAACCAGTGTTGTGCATGAGTGTGATTGTGTTGACTGTGTCCCCTTTGTCAGCATACACCGATCAGCCACAACATTATGACCACTGACAGGTGAAGGGAATAACACTGATAATCCCATTATCATGGCACCTGTCAGTGGGTGGGATATATTAGGCAGCAACTGAACATTCTGTCCTCAAAGTGTTAGAAGCAGGAAAAATGGGCAAGCGTAAGGATCTGAGCGACTGACAAGGGCCAAATTGTGATGGCTAGACGAATGGTTCAGAGCATCTCCAAAACTGCAGCCCTTGTGGGGTGTTCCCGGTCTGCAGTGGTCAGTACCTATCAAAAGTGGTCCAAGGAAGGAAAAGCGGTGAACCAGCGACAGGGTCATGGGCAGCCAAGGCTCATTGATGCATGTGGGGAGCGAAGTCTGGCCCGTGTGGTCCGATCCAACAAAGAAGCTACTGTAGCTCAAATTGCTGAAAAAGTTAATGCTGGTACTGATAGAAAGGTGTCAGAACACACAGTGCATCGCAGTTTGTTGCGTATGGGGCTTCATAGCCACAGACCAGTCATGATGCCCATGCCGACCCATATCCACTGCCGAAAGCGCCTACAATGGGCACGTGAGCATCAGTACTGGACCACGAAGCAATGGAAGGTGGCCTGGTCTGATGAATCACGTTTTCTTTTACATCACATGGATGGCTGGGTGCATGTACGCCGCTTACCTGGAGAACACATGGCACCAGGATGCACTATGGGAAGAAGGCAAACCGGCGGAGGCAGTGTGATGCTTTGGGCAATGTTCGGTTGGGAAACTTTGGGTCCTGCCATTCATGTGGATCACCGCATGAAAAGGCTTGTTTCGGAGTGTGTCCATACAAGTAAAGATCTTTGTAATGGTGACAGGTAAAAGGCCAGTACAGAGAAGTCGCGATATAAAACGATTTTAACCAGTCATAGGAAGTCAGCTCTTGACATTTCTGGAAACTCCTCAAACTTTGCACATGCAAATTAATTCTTAACACTTGTCTTTTGTCCTCAGTTTACACTCAGCAGGCAACCTAAAGTTACTTACTTAAAGTGTTGTACTTTTGGACACAAAGTAGTATAGAAATAGTTCATTGAGTGAAAATGGACCCAGTTATTTTAAAATGTTATATATTTGTATATAATACATTTTAAATCCAATAATTGTATCAATTTTAACACACTGAAATATATTTAGTACATTATATGGTTTTAATATAATTTTTAAAGTGCAACAAATGTTGAAAAAATAAAAATAATATTTTTATTGTTTACAAGTGTGTGGCTGTTTACCATGACAACAAAGGAAAAACAGAATAACAAAGGAGTCATTGAATAAAAGCCTTTATAAAAAGGCTGGTTGAGGATTCAGATTCACAAGAAGTTTAATGTTATATTGCAAAGTTCAAGAAACAATGTCAGCTGAACAATGACAAGATCCTTGTTTGGATATAATAATGTAAACAAGAGAACTCCTGCACCCAGTCTGCGTAACATGCAATAAGAATTTAATAACAATGTTTCGGTAACAAGATTTCAACAGTTTACACTCAGCAGGCAACCTAAAGTTGGTACCGAAACGTTGTTATTAAATTCTTATTGCTAGTTACGCAGACTGGGTGCGGGAGTTCTTTTGTTTACTTGAATCGACCTTTGGTCTAGCTTGCTGGGTACCGTTGTTACATACAGAAAGCAATATTAAGCGCATTGTAACTAGATAACTAACCCTAGTAAAACATTATATAGAAATATTTATACACATACATACCTAGCAAATTAACCAGACAGACTGTATTTCTAACAGCTTGTTCGATGGAAGGCCCGGGGCCTGGTCTTCATCGAGCAAGACGAAATATATTATCTGTAAGTTGAACGTTTAACTACAGTACCTATGTTAGATTTGTGCGGTTTGTAATTTTATTAGAATTTTTATCATTTGCTAATTGCTATGATTTACCCTATTTTCATAGCGTGTGGTGGGGGAGCTACACAATACTGCTGGAGAGGATGAAAAGTATAGGCCGCATGAAAGGTGAATGTGAATTTATATTACTTTTAAAAAATGTTAAAATAGTCAAAAGAAATAAACCAATAAGTGTGTGGTGGCCGCGTGAAATGGAAAATTCATCATGCAAATGTATTAAACAAGATTAGTCTTAGGTTGTCTGGATTGTGGGGTTTGGGGAGGAATAATTTGGCGGGAATAACACTACAATAAACACTGTACCTAGTTATATAAATTGGTTAACACTTTGTTATTGAGTTTAACTTGATTAATAAATTGTTAATTACCATTTATCTATAGACATTTATTTGTTAAGCATAGAAGCAGCATGGCAAAAAGATTTTCACATATATTGCTTTACTGCATTGGTTGAATATGTACATTTGCGATAGATGGCTCCAATACTGTACTGAAAAAGGAATTTTTATCTCAGGTAGAACAGTCGACACAACACTGGTGTGCTGGGATTAGTGGTAAATCAGATTAGTATAAAATGTATTGATGAAGAATGGAGCAGGACTGACATTGAAGGTAAGAAATAGCCTGACTGCAAACTCTAACATTGAATTAAGGATTATAAAGCATATTATAATTGCTAAAACACCACAGGACTTCTCAGATGCAGCTGCAAGCCGATACTGGACACAAATGGGAGAAACATTGTTCATAGACAACCTGGACAAAGCAGCAAAGAGGGACATCAAACAGCAAACATGGCGCCGCAAGCGACAGGTTTGTTTATAAATGTGTAGAAAGAAAAAACGTGTTTTGAGAACGTTTGTTTTATATTTTATGACTAATTTCTCTTACAAAATAAATAAAATAAGGCCACATCTAAAATGGGTGTATGTCCCTTTTTATATGAAGGTAAAACAGCGACAAAAGTTTTTTATTTGTAAAATATCAGAGTCCTCATGGGATATACCACACGTGTTTTAACTCATAGTGATGTATTGCAGAGGAGGAAAAACAGGTTTCAGCATGGTCAGCTTCTCCTACGCGCTCGTACCTCAGCTGTTGATACTATACCTAACTTTATCCAAGTTAGTTCAACGCGACAATGCATTTGAAAAGTACGAAAAACTGTTTTGATTGAAAAAAATATAAACGTTATAGGAATAATAACATGCTAAATTACTACAATAGAAAAATAGTAATTAGCTAGGAATTGACATTTTGCATATGATTTTTCATGCTGAAACTGTACCCTGTTCTTTGGAGCAGAAATTCCTATAAAGTAAAAAAAACCAACCTCTGAACCTTTTGCCAAACAGTGATGACAGCCCAAGCAGATAAAACAAATGTGTAGAACAAATACAAGCACTTTAAGTGATAAACAAAAACTACATGTTATGATGTGAACCATATTCAAATGGCATGTATACGCCCAAACTAGTCTAATACAATTGTGCAAAGTGAATTTCTATTATTCTCGTGGTAAATACATATCCATGTCAAAGGCAAAATGTTAAGAAGTCATGTAAATTCTTTGCTAGTTGCTAGATTTAAATTTTAGTAATTTAGCTAGTAGACTTTGTAAAACCTTGTGCATTAATCTAGCCAGGTGGAAAAATCATCTAAAAGGTTTGTTATCCCATCAAAAACAGGTACGAGAAGCCGAACGTGCTTAGCCATGTTTTTCTTCCTCTGCATCACTATGAGTTGAAACCAGTTGAAACGCTGGCACTGCTTGTTCCAGAATCTCCTCAGATTGGTTAAAAGGTGAAAATGTTACGTTCACGATGCATTCAGTTCATTGGTCAGAAAAAGGTATGGCCTGCCAATCAGAGTCCTCATGGGTATATCCGCTTGCAAACGCTGTGAAATATACTGCCGCATACTGTGATTTACAAATAAAAATAATTGTGTCATAGTTCTAGCAAGAATTTTGTGACAAAACTCTGAGTGTCTGTGTTTTGCTTTGGCAAGTGTTATTAATGAGTAGCATGATTCCAAATATCAAGCTGGTTACAAGTATGTACATTTTCTATACAACTACAAAAGTAATTACTAGTTTGGAGATCTTTTTTACAAGTGTTCAACATATTTTACAAATAAAAAAATATGTTGAGTTTTACAGTTTGAGTTTTACAGTTTGACATTGTACTGTTTTGACATTGTCAATTTATTGTCTACTGTTCTTTCACAAGCTTTGCCTATTTGGCAGAAAGAACTCTTGGCTGAAGAAGTTGTATTTTGCCGGGGCAACTGAGGACATGATGTCTGATTTGGAGACTGACCCCGTGGATTTTTGGTTTCCTCTCCAAGCTTGCGCTCTGCTGAGTTTGAGTAACTGATCAAATCAGCTGACGAATGAAGGAGAGCCAACTGCTCTTATGGGGAGAAGAGGCGTCGCCAAAATGACCCTACCCTGGACACCTGATTGCTCAGAACATTTAAAGAGAAGAGAAGCTGTGGTTTACCGGGCAACTGAGGACATGATGTCTGGTGTGGATACTGGATTTTTGGTTTCCTGATCAAATTAGCTAACCAGCAAAAGTCACTTGAACTGGACTGCTTTATACACACACACACACACACACACACACACACACACACACACACACTCAAGTCTCAATTGCAGCTACCAGACACTCTACTTTATATAATTTTTAGTATCTTTATTAGGGTGTAGTTATTTTGTTGTCCATAACTTAAAATGTTTTGCTATTTGTTTTTAGCCTTTCTATTGTTTCTCCTCAAAATCTGTACATTATTCCAAACTTTTTTTTTTGAGAACATTCTATTCTTGTATTGCTCTGTGGGAACCTGCAAGCAAGTATTTCCACTTGAAACGTAACTATTTGCACTATCTTTAATTACATTGCTGTTTTTAGTAATGTGTCCCAATATTTATTTGATTTGAATTAATATACGTACCATATTTATTTGTACACATTCATTGTGAAATAATGTATTTTTTGCACTTAAAAAATAAAAGCATTTTACTGCTGTACGCTGTGGCTGAATAAACATGGGGAGGTAGAAAAAAGAACGAGGGGATGGGGGCGGTTACGGGGTAAAAGTCGTGAAATATCCTAATGTCTTTACTGGTGGACACGTTAAAAGTCAAGGTCTGGAATTATTGCCAGTCACAATCTGTCCTCCATTGATATGTTAATACCTCACAGCGGGGGTGGGGGGTGGGGGGGTTGTAACGATGGTGAGGTTTGTCCTAATGTCCTAATGCCCAGTGGTGGGGTTTCCTTAAAAGTAGGGAAGAGTAGAAGAATGTCCCATGCTGGAGCTGTTGCCAGTCAGGATTCTAACTGTCCTTGACTGTTGATAGTTCCTTTGTGGTTCCTCTTCGTGAAAAGTCACAACAAAACAGCTTTGGAGTGTTGAGTAATTAAAGAGTGTAGTTCTCACGACTGGCCTGGAATTGGCAACATTTGTAAGAGGTGTCAAGATAACTAGGACTACGAAACGGGTATTTGGCGCAGTGGATGTTACCTTGACACGTACCATCTACCTGAGCATTGTTGCAGACCATGCACACCTTTTCATGGCAATGGTATTCCCTGATGGCATTGGCCTCGTTCAGCAGGATAATGTGCCCTGCCACAAAGCAAAAATGGTTCAGGAATGGTTTGAGGAACACAACGAGTTCAAGGTGTTGACTTGGCCTCCAAATTCCCCAGATCTCAATCCAATCAAGCATCTGTGGGATGTGCTGGACAAACAAGTCGGATCCATGGAGGCCCCACCTCGCAACTTACAGGACTTAAAGGATCTGCTGCTAATGTCTTGGTGCCAGATACCACAGCACACCTTCAGAGGTCTAGTGGAGTCCATGCCTCGACGGGTCAGGTCTGTTTTGGCGGCAAAAGGGGGACCTACACAATATTAGGCAGGTGGTCATAATGTTATGGCTGATCAGTATATTTTACTGCACAACAGTCTCTGCATCTCTGCATTCATCAAAGATAAATTTAAAAAACTGTATCCAAATAAACTTTTTTCATTTACTAATGAAATGGTTGTTTCAATTTAAATGGCTTTCATAAACCTTTTTCTCAGGAGGGAAAAAGCAGGGAATTCTGAAACCTTTAAAGAAAAATACCATGAGGTTTTATTTGATGGCACTAAAAGTACAACAGCATCAGCAAGCACAGCACAAATGTATGGCCAAGAAATGTGAGCCTATTTACTTACCGTATCAGTTTCATATTTAACACTGCCAGTGTTGATTGAATACTGGAGAATTTGCTGTGAGGGATTTGCAATTCAGGTGTTGGGAGTCAGAGGTACACATGCTGAGTGTACACACAATGATAGAAACACCAAAGAAGTGTGTCCCTTTTGATTAAGAGCTGCACGTTTCCCCAAGCGACTCTCTCTGTCTCCAGAGACACATCATCTTCCTGGTCGTTTCCAGGGTTTTCTAATGCAGCTACTATGGTGACAGAGAAACAGAGAAAGTGAAAGATAAAAAGACACGGTACCTCTGGATGGATCTGGGCTTATTTATCTTACAGATGAGTTTATCATAAAGCTTCTAGATGTCTATCTGCTGAGTAGAACAGAGAGGGAATTGCTAACGCACTGAGACACAGCACAGCCCTGTTCTCACTGGTGCACACGCACTTAGCATTCATGAGACTGTATCATATTTGCTCCCAAAGACAGGTCCTCTACTGTCTACATCTTAAAGGACACAGTTGTAATCGAAGTTGATCCCCCGTATGGTTTAAACACCCTTCTGTTTTCCACTTGGCAACATTTTCAGCTTCGCACTACGATAATGTATGATAAAGAGCAAGCCTTACTGGGGGGGTTAGCTTCTGAATATGAAGAAAGAAAAATGAAAAAAGGTTCAAACATTTCCAAGCACTCCAGTGAACCACCTGTGCATTGTTTCATAATTAATTAGGTAATAAAAGGCTTGAAAAAAGAAAGACAACCAGAGGCTTCCTGGGAATCCACCAAGGTAATTAGCACCTTCCTTTCCAACCCAACAACATCACAGGTTTCTCGTGGTTTTGCTTCTTGTCAGAGTATGTTTGTTTGCCTTCTGTACTGTGTGTACTTGAGGAGTTAGTGGGTAGGTGTGTGAGCAAAAACAAACATGTTATGAAAGAACACTGGGAAAAGTTTGATGTGATTTAAATATATCAGTTTGATCTTTCCAATATCAGTTTGATGTTTTTTGTGCAGAAAGGAGGCAGTGGAAGTGTGAGTACTTTTGGCGCGTTGTCCTTGAATATCTCAGGAAACCCATGGAAACACTGGATGTAACTTGAGAATGAATTAGGTATTTGCACGTTGTTTTAAAAAAAGGGGTTTCGCCAAAACTTCATTTTGTGCAACTACTACAATCCTTTTCTCATCTTTTTCATCTGAGCTCTTGGGCTTTCCACTGGGCCAGTAAAATGTGGATATGTCAGTGTAGCCAAGGGAGAGCTGTCAGAACGAAATGGTTTAATGCAATATAGATGCATCCCCCATGGCTTTGTTTAAAATAGAGGAGGCAGCCATTACCACAGCAGCTAGCAGGGCCTGCTCGCCGCATAGGCCTAATAGTCTAGGGGGCTCGCTGCCTTCCACGCAATTTGTGTATCAATTTGTGCATCAGCAGTTTTTGTCTTGTTATGTCAGTCACTTAAAATAACTCAATTAGCCATGAAAGCTAACAATGTTTAGACTGATAGTCTATTCAGCCGTCCAACCTTGAAATGTTTAACTTGTAGTAATCATGGTCAAATACTGAATGGACATGCAGGGCACTTGTAAGGAATGGCAAAAGAGAATTGTTGAATTGCAGGAAATTAGCTTAAAAAAATGAATACATGTATATTTACCCCATGGCTAAATGTATAAAATTGCAGGTAATTAGCTGTAGAATGTCACAAAAGTATTCTTCCTGCCCTGTGGCCAAGTGAATATACTTCATTATAAAATATGTTATAAAATTGCACATATTTTTTTTTTTGCCCCACGGCATGTGTATTTGCAGGACACTTTCTTTAAAACATAATATCAATGTATACTGTATCTATCAATATATTTTCTGTATATATAGATATATTGTATATACTCTATCTGCTGTCAAGAGGCAGGGTCCAAAAATGTTTGGCTGTGATGTGGGGGGCCCACAAACCTGGGGCCCTCTTGGCAGGTTTAGTCAATGAACCCTGATAACTTAAGATCAAAAGATGATCCTCCATGCACCCACTAGCTGCACTCTGCATTCAAAACACAAAAGGCATACACTAGCTCTACACATTCTAGAAAAAAGACAAAGAAAACCTTTTTTGTAGTCAAAGAAATACAGGTGCTGATCATATAATTAGAATATCATCAAAAAGTTGATTTATTTCAGTAATTCCATTCAAAAAGTGAAACTTGGATATTATATTCATTCATTACACACAGACTGATTATTTCAAATGTTTATTTCATTTAATTGTGATCATTAAAACTGACAACTAATGAAAATCCCAAATTCAGTATCTCCGAAAATTAGAATATTACTTAAGACCAATACAAAAAAAGGATTTTTAGAAATGTTGGCCAACTGAAAAGTATGAACATGAAAAGTATGAGCATGTACAGCACTCAATACTTAGTTGGGGCTCCTTTTGCCTGAATTACTGCAGCAATGCGGCGTGGC
>JACXGI010006613.1:0-41427 GCA_016801175.1 Esox masquinongy
ACCTTTTGTGTCTTGCCCTCCTTGTGCAAGGTGTCAATGGTCGTCTTTTGGACAGCTGTCAAGTCAACAGTCTTCCCCATGATTGTGTAGCCTACAGAACTAGACTGAGAGACCATTTAAAGGCCTTTGCAGGTGTTTTGAGTTAATTAGCTGATTAGAGTGTGGTACCAGGTGTCTTCAATATTGAACCTTTTCACAATATTCTAATTTTCTGAGATACAGAATTTGGGGTTTTCATTAGTTGTCAGTTATAATCATCAAAATTAAAAGGAATAAACACTTGAAATATATCAGTCTTTGTGGAATGACTGTATACATTATACAAGTTTCACTTTTTGAATGGAATTACTGAAATAAATCAACTTTTTGATGATATTCTAATTATATGACCAGCACCTGTATATAGATTTTCACTGATGTCCCCTGATGTTCGCTGGACATCCACAGTATGACTGCATTAGGATCTCTCCCAAATGCTGGGTTCTTAACCGTCGCAAGAGGGAACAGAGTGTCCTAGTCTCTCTCTTCGCAATCGTGGCCAACCTGCGGATGACCTCGCTGGGTTCGTCAATATCAATCTTGTGTCACTATTATGGGAAAAGTGCCATCAATGAGACTCAACTATTGGGGAACATCCTTCAAAATGCTCAAAACCCATTTGCCACTCATTATTCTAACAAGCCCCGTGAATGGGTCTGGTAGGGCTTGGGTTACTAAAATAGACTCAAAACATAGAAAACAAGTTTTTTTGTAAGTTCATTTGAAACCATTCCACAGGTTAACATGAAAAACATTGCTTAATATGTTTCTGTAAAATTTGATTATTTGTCCAAATCATTATTGGACCTGCATAGAAAGCTACAACTGTTTTATTTCTATAACCTGTTCTCTGTGTGTGTCCCACCATGCCAGTCCACCGATTTATCCAACCTGATCTCGTTGGAATATGTAGACCATTTTACGCAAATCTATGGCACCCGATTTTGTATGATATGTTATGTTACGTTAGGTTACATTATAATGCGCTACCAAAGTGTATAATACATAACGAATTAGCTAAAATGTCACATATGTTATGAACCTGCTTAAAACGTATCATATGTTACGAACGCTAGACATATGTATCATTTCATATGATGGGCATCCTACCCACTGCTCCATACAGGGTTAACAGATTTGGAGGGACAAGTGGCTTTAACAAAGTTGCTACAATATGTAATAAATGCATTTTAATTTTTTCACACTTAAGTTTCAAATATCACTTAACGAGTTTTTTTGCACGTTCAGTACTCACTCAGAGTTCCAGAATGTGATTATGACGTCAAAATACATTTTATCCACAACTTCCCAAATCACCACGCTTACTAGATATGCATCTAACTTCTGATTTATATTATCATAGCAAACTACCACCGGCATTAATACTGTTAAAAGCTATAGTGTATAATTATTGACCAACTGTAAAAATTATGTCCTTTTTCTTAAGATCGGGGTGCAAAAGATACTGACACGCTTCACTTGTTGTATCAATAAAACGTACACTAACTATCAGGCAATAGGTGGTCTGTAAATCATAAATTTATGTAATTATTCAGAAGCTCTCAAAAGTTTATGACAAATTATGAATTCAGATTATTGCAAATTTAGTAATGGACAAATATGATCAGTGGTTTTTGAAAAAATCGTTTTTTTTTACGTTGAGCTTTTTTTTGCTAATTAATGTGCGTAGCCAAGTTTATTTACGTTGTACTGGATTCTGGGCAGGGGCAAATCTGATATCAACTTTGGGGGGTACAATTACATTACATTTTCTCAAGAGCAATTCCTGAGGGAGACACGAAAAGTAGTGCAGTAATACTGTTTTAGTTTGTGTCATCAGTTTGTTCGCTACTGTAGCTCTGCAAATTCAGCTATCCACATGAAATAAACTGACTGAATTAACCTCACATTAGCTAAGTGCACAGAGTGCCTTTCAGACGGTAGACACAAACACTGTCACCTTGCCAGCTGAGGAACACTGCATACACTGCATTGCAAGCTTCTCTCCCTGACTCAAAATAAAACAGCTGCAAACTGGTTGACGTTGTTGTAGCCAGCCAGGAAACGCCAGCTAAACGCTAGCTAACAAAGTGTTACCTGTAATTCAATGCAGCAATTATAAAGACTGGTGATGGTTATAAATATGCCATATTGTATTGAGTAAAGAAATGTCTAACATATCCTTTGTTTGAACTAGTTACTGAAAGTCAGCCACTAACAGACTGTCACAGATTCACACAGTGCCTGTGTCCACTGATTACAAATGTGGACACAGGCACTGTAGTTATGCAGTACCTGCAGGGTTGGGTAGGTTACTTTCTAAATGTAATCTGTTACAGTTACAAGTTACCTGTCCACATTTGTAATCAGTAATGTAACTTTTTGATTACTCAAATTCAGTAACGTAATCGGATTACTTTGATTACCATCCAATATTGGTTTTTGGCCTTGTCCCTTTTTTGGCCTTGTCCCTCCAGATTCTCTGAATCTTTTAATGGTATTATGTACTGTATATGATGACATCCAGAAACTCTTTGCGATTTTACATCAAGAAACATTATTCTTACATTGTTGCATTATTGCCTGCGCAGTCTTTCACAGAGTGGTGAACCCCTCCCCATCTTCTGAAAGACTCATCCTCACTGGGATGCTCTTTTTATACCCAATCATGTTCCTGACCTGTTGCCAATTAACCTAATTAGTTGTGAGATGTTCCACCAGGTTTTTTTAGCATTACACCACAAGACTAATAGGCAGGGTTGGGTAGGTTACTTTCTAAATGTAATCCGTTACAGTTACAAGTTACCTGTCCACATTTGTAATCAGTAATGTAACTTTTTGATTACTCAAATTCAGTAACGTAATCGGATTACTTTCAATTACTTTTAGATTACTTTCATATTAAGAGGCATTAGAAAACAAATAGGTATAACCTATAACCAGTTGAACACCTTTTGTCAATCAATCAATGTTAGAGTTTAGGGAGCTGGCCAAAAACTTATTTGCATTTTACCTTATGGGTTTTGTATAGCGCCTTTGGAAAGGGTTTCTAAACCATTGCTTCCTACTTCAATATGATTGGGCTACATCTCTACATTACACGCAAAACGTCTGTCAGATATTCAGTCATTCCAATTAATCCAAAAACCCTCGATCTTCCAGAATCTGGTTGTTTATCTGAACATAACCCAAAATCGAAGGATGTGTCAGCCTTTTCTGTTATTTGTTTTATTCATGATTTTAATTGCTTCAAAGCATTGTTGAAAAATAAATGGCAATTTCTCAAAAAGGGTATTGACATTGTTGTATATAACAATCAAGATATCCGTAGCTTTTCGTTGCTCCACAACCACCAACATTGTCAAAACGTTGCAGAAACCCCAGGCATGCGAATACACGTTTGCAATTGCAAACACCCCCACACAAATAAGTTTTACCCGCGTGAACGTAACCTGTGATTATTAGGGCCACCAGCGATGGATTTTCAAAACGCAAATGAAAGAAATAAACTGTGATTATCCAATATTCTGAGATGCAAACAAAGCAAGCAGAATCGCATGGCCTACCTGTATGGACGGAGTTGAGGTGGTTGCGTCAAATACCAATCATCATCCTTTGGCGGAGTGCTTCTCAACACACCTTTTCTCCTTAAATATCGATATTCCATTTAATGTTTTATCTTGTAGGCAGCCCCATGTTACAGCTATCTAACAAATAGTTGCCTGATCTTCGAAAATATTTAATGTCTGAGTTGTTCAGTGCAACTCTTCTTGGCTGCGTTGTTCGGTGCATTTGACAAATAAACCTTGAAACTTGACAAATATATAACGCGAGGTAGGCCTATCGCCTATCATTGTTCTGAGAAACATGCGTCGAGTAGATATAACTAAATCACATTTAAATGGGTCAGCTAGTATTATCGTGGATATACTCTGGTTTTACCAATTAAACTAGGGCTTCATCAGTCACTAAACTGGTTATGCGCGTCCACCTTTGCGCGCGTGATGATCGCACACACAACAACTGAGGCGCTCAATTGTTATTTTGGTTCAAATAACAATGTTTTTAAAACATTAAATAAAAAAAATCAAGCATGCAACGTGTCATAATTATTTTGCGTACCTATTCTTTTTCAATTGAAGTAATCCAAAAGTAATCATTATTTTTTTTCAAAAGTATCTGTAATCCGATTACAAAATTTTAGTTGGTAATGTAACGGATTACAGTTACTGTTTTTTTGTAATCCCCAACTCTGAGTACCTGCGTGATGTGCCACTGCTGAGGACTTGGGGAGCAGTGGATCAAACCACTGTGAGGCAAAGGGCGGGGGGTTGCAATCTATTGAAACTTAAAAATGCGCTATTAAGTGTCTATAATCAGCACGTTTTCAATGTGTGTTAATAATATTTCTGTTATTACGTACTTGTGTTTGCAGTGATGTATGGGTGGGGAGGGGGGGGTCATAGTTTTCCCAGGATGGGGGAGTCGTGTCCCTGGGATTCTGGGAGTAGTAAGCTGACCAAAGATTCGCAAATCTGTCCGGAAGACGAGCAAATGACCATCCGGTCTCAGAGTTACTCGTCATTTTATCGCCTTTCTTTATCTTTGGTGGATAAACAAACATAGCAGCACCCAGAAATGGGTAACGTAACTTCTAGAAAGTTTTTACACAATGATTTTGACTGGTTGTCAGCTCTTCCAGGATATGGTAAGATGTTCTAGTCGCTAGTATCATTTGTTTTTGTGTCAGACGTATTATGTTTATTTTCGAAAATTATGACTGCTAGTGTTGGCTGCCTGTTGGTACATAAGTAACCCTTCTTGTCCCAATTTGAACACCTACCTCATTAATATCATAGTGTATACCTTCAAACAATTACAATGAGGAAATAAAGTTATAAACACTGTTTGGGCTAAATGTGAGTAAATAAAAGCGCAGTCTGACCAGTGATTGTTGCGTCACTCATACCTAGACGTTCTAATGGTACGTTCTAACAATATGATCTAATCACACTCGTGTGATTGTACGCTTCAGGGACCACTCTAGCCTGATCACACTGGTGTGATCGTATGCGTTAAAGGGGTTAATGTTACAGTTAACGTTAGGTATCACAGCACTGGGGTTAAGGTTTGGGTTAAGGTTATTTTGAGGAGGAATTTACCCTGAGTCCACTGCGTAGAGGACTCCTGAAGGCGGCTGGCCTTCAGTGTTGGAGGAGAACCTGATCGACGATGCAGCAGTCCCATCTGGGGTGCCAAAATGTTTTGGATATTTCTAGTTAAATAAATAAAGGAGAATGTTTCTGAAATCAATGATTCTCTCATTTTCTAAACTCAGGAGGAAATCAGAGTTACACAGCATGATGCAAATTGCTAAATCCCCCTTCTCTGGGGCTTATAGCTGATGCATATATACTCTAAGTTAGTGTGATCAATGGGATCATAAGATTTTTCCCTAAAAGATAAAATGTTTCAACCAAGAGACATGGAATACCCTTTACATAGGATGTATACATCACCTGTTACCACTTGTATTCATGTTCAGGCCATGAGAATACCAGGAGTCATCTGTTTCTTATTATCCTACACACAAAAGAAATACATTTTACATTTTAGTCATTTAGCAGACATTCTTATCCAGAGCGACTTACAATAAGGGCATTCCTCGTAAGGTGTTGTGGAAAACCAACATCTGACAATCATAAGTACACTTTCCTTCATCGAAGCCATTAGTTGGCAAAGTCAGTGCCAAAAAATTTAAAGTGCATTTTTGTTTCGGGTGGTGGGGGGATACATGAATTAAAATACTTGCATACAGTTCTTCTCCACTTGCTGCCATACCATTAAGGGCAGTTTAACAAGAAGATTTATACAGCATATATTCTTATAAAATTCTAGATTTTTCCATCATAGTCTCATGTTAGTTTTTGTTTTGCAATCTTCCTGTTCTGTCTTTAGGAGTAACAAAAAATAAAGGGGGGAGTCTGCCCCCTTTTGGTCTGTGCACAAAAATAATTGTCTACAGCGTTCCCTCCAGAGAACTGCCCTGTGTAAACTCAATGATCGGCACTCTGCTTGCAGAGGTGAGAATTGATATTTGCCGTTAAGAGTATTAAGGGCCAGAGCTATAATCCTCTTCAGCTACAAATTGGCTCATTATTCTCCCATGTAACAATATAATAATCATTGTACTATTGGTAATGCTCATTATCTGAAATGTCGCCGATGTGCTATCCAGTTGGTACATGTATAGTTCAAGCGGTTGGAACGTGGTCAAGGAGAGCGACCATGTGTGTTGTGAAACAGAGGACCACGAGTGTGCGCCCAGTGTGGGGCCAGGCGAACTGTTAGTGGAGAAAGCTAAGTGGTTTCCCTGGTGCCAGACCATCTTAATGGCTGGGTTAGCTTGTTGCGCAGCTTGTTAACAATGGGAGTGTGTAAGATGACCAGATTTCTCAATTAACCATCGGGCCATTTTCAGGTTGGTGCCACTGTCCAATTTGTTATTGTTTCAGTGATATTTTAAAGTTTTAATAACTTGATCTCAGTGCAGTACTGAGGTTGTTAGACTAAACAAATGCATTTAGAAAAGCAGTTAAACATACAAGTTCAATTAACTAGTGAATGATAATGCTGAATTTTTGGCACTAAGCAGCTGGGCTAGTAGACTGGAATTGTGGTTATTATCATTCAGAATGATGCAAAGCCTTTTCTCCAGGGAGATAAAAGTACATAAGTACTTCATGTCCTTACTATCACTGTTTCTGTTCTTTCTCTGTTCTGTCTCCCTCTGTCAGGCCTCTCTCGAGACTCTCTCCTTGGACGTTTCATCCTTTCCGGCATATCTTCCCTGTCCACTTACTGTCCTTCCTCCACTATCCTCCTGCCATCCTTGTCCTCTTACTAGTAATGACATGAAAACTGAAAAGAAAGTTAGATCTGGTTTGACATGAAAACGTTTTTAATATTACCAGCATCGAGCGCTTTTGAAAAATGCATAAGGTTTCCATTTGGATTAGATGTGAGATGAATGAATGGGAGCCTAAAAAGAATGATTCAGCAAATGGCCACTAATCTTTGTGACTGACTGTTGCTGACTAATCGAAATGCACATACAACAATTGGAATTGTGATATTATAGTAATGAAATGTAATTAACAATGCTTAAGAGAACTAACTGAAACCTACCGAGGCTAGATAGAGAGAAGGTCAACGAGAGTAGTAACTTAACTTTAAATTAGGAGGTTACACATAGGAGTTACTTTGACACCAATTATGTTGTAGGACACATAGGACACCACTCAGGGTGTGTAAGGAGTTGGCCACTCACACACACATGCACAGACACACACACACCGACATTTGCTCTGTTGTTGGTGTCTGAGGATATCTGGTTGGCTAATTATCATTGTCTTGACCGTCTCCTCTAGTAGTCTGGCATAAACCTCTGTCTTGACCATGTTCTCACTGAGAACGCTCTACTGAAAGTAACCCAAGTAATCTTGAATACTTATGCTAATAAAGATGTTCTCCACTAATTTTCAGGTTATGAATTTGTTCACCAAACAAAGTGGATAATATCTAACATAATTTGTCTGAACACGGCTCCTAACTCATTATGACAATTATTTTGATTGAAACAAGATTAAATATTTCTTGAGCAAACGAGCACAACATATAATAAAGTGAATGAACTTTGTAGATAGCTAGTTAACCAATTCAAACATAAATAGTATATAATCGCTAATAGCTGGAGGTAGCAAGCACAGTCTTTCATTTACAAAGTGAACCTATTTATTTGACTATCAAGTAAACTTTATTAGTCATTTATTGAGCTTCTTCCAACTATTCTGCCAAGAATGCCTTACAATGTCATTAAATGTTAAGTCAAAATAGTCTATTTTTAAAACCTCTTGTGAAGTGTATGCAGACAGGTGACAAATTATAGGAAAACCTGAATAAATAATTGTAAATACATAATGAATGTTGATGGTACCATTCAGGCTTATTGCATAATTAACATCCTGTGCCATGTATGAATGCTGAGCAGGCCCAGTTGATTTTGGATCACTTGATTTTGGATCACGATGGCAAGAACAGAGGATCTAAGTGACTTTGAAAGAGGGTTAATTATTAGGGCATGGATGACAATACCCCAATTCACAAAGCACAAGAGGTCACTGAATGGTTTGATGAGTATGAAAATGATCTGAATCATATGATATGGCCTACCTACCTAAACATAGTTGCAGACTTGGTACACCCCATGGCAATGGTATTCACTGATGGCAGTGGCCTCTTTCAGCAGGATAATGCCCTCTGTCACACTGTGCACATTGTTCGGGAATGGTTTGAGGAACATGATGTAGCGTTCAAGGTTTTGCCCTGGCCTCAAAATTCCCCAGATCTCAATCCGATTGACCATCTGTGGGATGTTCTGGACCAACAAGTACGATCAATGGCGGCTCTACCTCGCAACTTACAGGACTTAAAGGATTTGCTGCTAATGTTCTGGTGCCAGCAATGTGGTCTTCGAGAGTCCCTGCCTCTGCAGGTTGGTGCTGTTTTGGCCGCACATGGAGGACCAACAGCATATTAGGCAGGTGGTCATAATGTTTTAGCTTGTCAGTGTATATTATTGTATTTGCTTCTTATCTGTAAAGTCCTTGAAATGCTGTATTTCAAAGACAAGCTAGGTTATGTTGTAGCGTGCCCAATAGAACGAAAGAGTACTCTGACAATGCCTTTCACATTCCAAACTTGCTCAACATTCCCTCCACATAAGTGTCCACAATTGTCTCCGCCTCCTGGTCAGGTAGCACGTATGCCTCCAGCCATTTTGTGGAGTAGTTCATGGCTGCAAGCACATAGCAGTTCCCTCTCTTTGTGTGGGGGAACAGACCCATGACATCGACTCCCCCTCCCTCTATTGGTGCCCCACAGCGAGCTGTTTCACATCCCACTTAAACTGTCCCCAGTAGAAGGCCTTGTGGAGACAGTGGATGGTTTTTGAGACCCCAAAATGCCCTGTTCCCACACTCCCTCAGTGCTCTGGAAGCTCGGTTCCCCCGTAGCTGTCTCTTTCCATGCCCTCTATATTAGACCAAGATGGCGTGTACAACGCGAGGCTCAGTGTCTACCCAGTGTTTGCAAACGAACATTAATTTACTTAATAGTTCTTAGCTTATTCACTCAGTACAGCCTAGCACACACTCTAAACATCCAAGAAGAACTCCAGGACATTGGAGCATAATGCGCATAAAGAGTTTTTGACAACTTCAAATTTCCACCAGAGATCACAAAGACACCTCGGGAGATGCTATTCGCATCGCCAATAAGAAGTGCCCGGAGGCGGCATCAAAATTGTAAGCAAAGGTGGGGGAAGCGTGAAGGCCACCGGGCGAGGCTAATGGTAGCACCCCATCAGCCTTCACTACCTAGCCTTTTCCTCGCTAACGTACGGTCACTGGACGAAAAATACGACTGAGAATCACCTCACAAAATGGATTGTGGCATCGTATGACAACGTAATAGAGCTGGGAGAGTGCGACCTCTTCAGACCAGATCGGATTGAGGAGGACTCAGGTAAGTCCAGAGGAGGTGGGCTGTGCATTTATGTAAACAAAACATGGTGTTCAAACACAAACTTAACCAGGAGTCACTGCTCAACCAATCTGGAGTACCTGATGATCAGGGGTAGGCCTTTTTACTTGACTTGGGAGTTTACATCTATTGTTTTTACAGCAGTCTATATACCCCCGGGTGCTAATGCTAAACTAGCAATGAAAGAACTGCAGGCTGCCATTAGCAAACAGCAGACGGAACACCCGGATGGTGATTTTGTGATTGCAGGGAATTTCAACAATTAAAATCTGATAACTGTTTTTCCCAAATTCCACCAAATTGTCTCCTACATTAGACCTTGTATATACAAACATTCCGGAGACTTACAAAGCCACCCCCCCCCCCACCCGGGACAGTCAGACCATCTTTCACTGTTTTTACCCTTCATTAAACATGTGAAACCATCAGTGAGGTCAGTCAAAGTGTGGCCAGAAGGGTCAGACTCACTTCTACAGAACCAGTGTCAACACACAGACTGGAGTTTGTTTGCCACTCATGCCAACCTAGACTCCCATACGGACAGTGAAAAAAATGCTTCCTCCGTTCAAGATTACATCAATATCTGCATCAACAATGTCACCACCCATAACCTGATAAAGCCCTTCCCCAACCAGAAGCTGTGGATGAACAGAGAGGTCCGACAAACGCTAAAGGCCCGCATCGTTGCTTTCAGATCCGGCGATGCAGAGGCCTCCAGCTTATCCAGGGCCAACATGAAAAGGGGCATCAAGATGGCGAAAAATGACCACAAACTGCGGATTGAGAGGCACTTCAACAACAACTCCAAACCCCGACACGTGACAGCGCATCCAAACCATCACAGACTATAAGCCAAAGAACCCCGTCTCCTTCACCAACGAGTTAAACAGGTTCTACGCCCGCTTCGACAGGGACAACAAAGAGCCAGCCATTAAAGCTGAACTTCCCTGAGACGACCCCCTACTCAGACTATCCACCACAGATGTGTTATCTGCACTGAGCAGGGTGAATGCAAGCAATGCTGCTGGTTCTGATGGCGTCCCCGGGCGTGTACTCAGAGCATGTGCTGGGCAGCTGGCCAAGGTCTTTACTGACATTTTCAACCTGTCACTGGCTCAGGCGGTTGTCCCAACATGCTTCAAGACTGCAACCATTGTGCCAGTGCCGAACCATTCGTCTGTATCTAGCCTGAATGAATTCCGACCTGTCGCACTCACCCCCTCAATCATGAAGTGCTTCGAAAGACTAGTTCTGGCCCACCTTAAGTCCTGCCTTCCCCCAACACTGGATCCCTACCAGTTTGCCTACCGGTCGAACAGGTCTATAGAGGACACCATCTCCATAGCTTTACACTCGGACCCACCTGGACAAAACCAACACCTATGTCAGAATGCTATTCATAGACTTCAGCTCAGCGTTCAACATGGTCATCCCCTCTAGGCTGGTCAACAAATTCCAAGCATGTGTCCAGCTTCAAATGCCTGGGTGTCCACATCTCCGAGGACCTCTCCTGGACCCTCAACACCTCAGCCCTGGTAAAAAGGCACAGCAGCGCCTATACTTTTTGAGGAGGCTGATGAAAGCCCGCCTGTCCTCCAAGAACCTTGTGAACTTACACCGCTGCATAATCGAGAGCAGTCTGACTAACTGCGCCACAGTGTGGTTTAGCAGTTGCTCTGTAGCCGACCAGAAGGACCTGCAACGGGTGGTGAAAACCATCCAGCACATCACTGGTGCCCAGCTTTCAGCCATCGCAGACCTCCAGCGCAAGCGGGGTATGCACAGTGCGCGCGGGATCATCAGGGACCAGTGACTCCGACTGGAGGGACAACCGTGAACGTTGTCCCAGTCCTGGGGGGGGGCCCATTTGGTTGACTTATATATAATTCTTAATTTGTCAGTCAATGTTAATATTCAGTACTATTGAGAAATTTAACAGTTATTAAACAGAAGAATTGCATTGATGAAGGGATTCCTGTTTTTTACTCTTTGCTGTTTTTTTTACAGCATTATGATTAAACCTTTTACTGTAAAAATGGCTTGTTCTACCAACAGCCAATCAATGATACCCTAACACCTACAGCCAATCAGAGTGAGACACTAAACACCAACACCCAATCAGGTGATACCCTAAACACCAGCGCCAACATAACTTTGTTAAAGCTGCACTAAATAGGATTTATTCAGTAAAAAAAACAAAAGTACCAGTGAAATGTCATTTGATCATTTTGGAGCACGCCGCTAACTTCCCAGCCAATCCCGTTCCAGCCAATCGCCTTCTGCGAGGCAGGCTTTCCTCCTTGGCTTATTTTGTGAACGCGCATTTTACCTGGATGATATTATTTATAGCATAAGTATGCCGTAAGGAGCGAAGTTTGCTTAGTGTAAGAAACTATAATGGCAGCTAGAGACCAGGATGACAAACAGTCAGTTCCTCCCTTGTCTACTACAGCATGCACTACGAAAACGGCAAAGCGAAAGAAGACTTAGACCAACTCTATCTAGCTACCAGGAACCCTAAGCTAACGTTAGCAAGGCTGCCTACAAACTCTGAGTTAGCGCTTTTTTTGGAACAGGTAATTCCATTTTTCATATTTTTATTTGGAACGTGTTTCGCTATCGGGCATTGGTGCGGAACCGCTTTCTGAGGGGGAGTAATTGCAAAATGCTGTAATTGTTTTTTTTACTGAAAAAATCTTACATAGTGCAGCTTAAAAAAAATTCTAATTTTACCAATACATTTGTCTAACTACAGTACTGTAGCTATCTGGCTAAAACATTGCCACCATGCAACCAAAACTAGGAGCACAGAAATGGAAGAACAAATCTAAAATTAATTACCTGTGTTGAAAACAAAGGGATTTGAATGTGGCCTAGTTATGAATTAAAACATTAAACAATAAAACATTTATGACCTGTTTTTGGAGAGTAATATAATTACTATTAATTTATTTTTTCGCCCGTGGTTTGGGTCCTAAACGTTAAATTCTGTCCCGGGCCCTGTCATTCCTGTCGGAGGGACCCTTCACATCCTTCCCACATACTGTTTGCCCTCCTACCATCAGGCAGGCGGTACAGGTCGCTTCATTCCCACACCAGCAGGCTCAGGAACAGTTTCTTTCCATCTACTGAAACCCTGCTGAACTCTGTGACATAGAGAACTCTGTGAACTCTGCGACCCATCACTAACCATACACTGCCACCCGCCTCCCAGGGACCTTGTTGCACTACTCCCTTTGCAAAGTCTGATAATGGAAGTTTTCAGTTGTTACAGGTATGTATCTACCTTGGGAACCTCACTGCTGCTATCCCTGCATTTCAGTTGCACATGCACCTTGCACATTCAATTTGCCTCTTTGCACATTTAGAATTGCCATCGTACTTGCATTTTTATAGTTGTTACATATGCATGTCTACCTCGGGGACATCACTGCTGCTTTCTTTCATTCCGGTTGCACATTACCTTACTCCTTCAATTTGCCTCAATTGCACATCTAGATTACCATTTAGAATTGCTATTTGTACCCGTACAACTATTATCCCACTTGTAACATAAAGGTGCATCTCAAAAAATTAGAATATGTTGCATATAAGTTTCCCTAATTCAAATCAAAAAGTGACACCTTCATATATTCTAGATTCATTACACATAAAGTGAAACATTTCAAGCCTTTTTTGTTTCAATCTTGATGATTACGTAAATCAAAAATCCAATATCACCAAATATTCAAATTAAAAAATTAGAATACAGAAATATTGACCTGAGAAGAGATAAATTTCCATGACCATTCAACAACTTAATTAGGATATTATTGAAACATAATACAAATGATATAGGCCACACGGCAATTCAAAATATGTATCACACGTTACCGTTTTTCAATAGGAGATTCAGCTTCTTGTGTAGGCTAATACATCAAATGTAAATCTAAAATGTAAATATAAATAATTATTCACGAAAGAAATACCAACAATATTCTTTACCAATTAAACAAAGGTATTACACGTTATCGTTTTTTACAAAATATCACACATCCTATTATCTCTCTTTGAATTTTCTCTCTGCTTATTGTACTGTAGATTCAGAGTCTACAAATGTTTTACACTAAACAATTATTCACAAAACAAAATACCAACAATAATCTTTACCAATCACCAATTACCAATTCCACAAACATATTACACATTACTGTTTTTCATCAATACAATCGACAAATGACTTCTCTATATTTTCATTAACGCTACTGTAAATCATTCTTTGAAAGTGTTTACATGTTGTTTACATTCTTTTTCAGTTGTTGCAAGCTGGGCTGGGTGACATCACACACAGGGCCCCAAATTTTGACAACAGCCCCTTGTTAGCTGCAGAGCAACCCGCCATCTCCTCCCAAGGTGGCCTCTGTTGGGACTCCAGCCACCAAAGCACCATGTCATGGTCCTGCTATTGTTGTAGGTCCAGTTGTTGCTTCCACTCTGCCATGACTACCACCTGCAGCTCTTGGCTAACAGGCCGACCCCCCATCACAGGTAACTTGGAAGCTGCACTGTTATCCATTCCAGATCAGTCCACAAAGGAACAATGTCGGTCTAACAAGACTAGCTGTGGAGCTGGTGTCCACTAGGGCAAAACATGGCATCCCCTCCACTGCAACAAGAATGTGGCAGAAATTCCCAACATGGGTCCAGCCCTTTGCCACTTCCCACTGTGCTGCCATCACCTCCTGGGGAAGTGGAACCTTGCTCCTCATTATGTGCCACTGGACTCATCCTGGCATTGTCTGAGACAATGACGAGGTTGAACACACCCCCAACAAACCAGGGGGCAGTGGCGAGGACTTGCAGCACTGTGTGTTGTTTGCAGTGTCAACGCACAGATCAGTTCAGTCACTTCAGCCACCCACGCCGGCTTCTCCTGGCTCAGTGTGCTCTCCGTTACAGCTCATACAACAGGAAAGTCTTTCTGGATGCTCACCAAAGCCCCAGCTCCCACAATCTCCCTTTTCAATGCCAGATCCAATGCTTCATGTCGGATCTGGGGGTTGTGCTAACTGGGTCTGGCTAAGAAGCTCAGTTGGGGTGAGGGCCTGAATAAACATGTCTCACCCTGCAGCGAAGGTGGCATGTGTGCGCATGCCTGCCTAGAACTTAGCCAGAACACGGAGGGGTTTGCCAGGCTGGTGGAGTCTATTACACAATTTAGCCTCAGTGATGTCATCTGTTCTAAGAGGGTACCCTCGCTAAAATATATGCACCGCTGTGAAGAGGCCATTCACGCCTCCGCTGCCAACATTCTCGACATCTCCTGAACACAGACAGTGTGTTCTGACGCCCGCTGAAGCTCCCTTGCCGAGCCCGATGCCCATGTACAATTGCCTTTTTCCGCCGCCTCTTCCTTCATCTCTGGACAAGCCACTCTCAGACTCATAATACTCACACGCCGACGGCCAGCAACCAAAACTGCATGACAAACTCAATGCAATTTCTGTGGTTATGTAGCTATATACTGTGTTAACTGCTGGCAACTGCAATTCTATAACTAGCAAAATGTATAGCTAATATACACCGTTCAGCCAAAACATTATGACCACCTGCCTAATATTGTGTAGGTCCACTTTTTGCCATCAAAACAGCCCTGACCCGTCAAGGCATGGACTCCACTAGACCTCTGAAGGTGTGCTGTGGTATCTGGCACCAAGACGTTAGCAGCAGATTCTTTAAGTCCTTTAAGTTGAGAGGTGGGGCCTCCATGGATCAGACCATGCTCAATTTTTGCTTTTTCACAGGGCATAATACTGCTGAAAGAGGCCAATGCCATCAGGGAATATCGTTGCCATGAAAGGGTGCACATGGTCTGCAACAATGCTCAAGTAGGTGGTACGTGTCAAAGTAACATCCACATGAATGGCAGGACCCAAGGTTTCCCAGCAGAACATTGCCCAAAGCATCACACAGCCTCCACCGGCTTGCCTCCTTCCCATACTGCATCCTGATTCCATGTGTTCTCCAGGTAGGCTACGCACATGCACCCAGCCATCCCCGTGATGTAAAAGAAAATGTGATTCATCAGACTAGGCCACCTTCTTCCATTGCTCTGTGGTCCAGTTCTGATGCTCACGTGCCCATTGTAGGCGCTTTTGGCAGTGAACACGGGTCAGCATGGGCACCCTGACTCATCTGCGGCTACGCAGCCCCATACACAACAAACTGCGATGCAATGTGTGTTCTGACACCTTTCTATCAGTACCAGCATTAACTTTTTCAGCAATTTGAGCTACAGTAGCACATCTGTTGGATCAGACCACACGGGCCAGCCTTCGCTCCTCACGTGCATCAATGAGCCTTGTCAACCCATGACCCAGTTGCCGGTTCACCGCTTTTCCTTCCTTGGACCACTTTTGATAGGTACTGACCACTGCAGACCGGGAATACCCCACAAGGGCTGCAGTTTTGGAGATGCTCTGACCCAGTCGTCTAGCCATCACAATTTGGCGCTTGTCAAAGTCGCTCAGATCCTTGCACTTGCCACACATTAACTTTGAGGAGAGAATGTTCACTTGCTGCCTAATATATCCCACCCACTGACAGGTGCCATGATAACGGGATTATCAGTGTTATTCACTTCACCTGTCAGTGGTCATAATGTTATGGCTGATCGGTGTAAAACCTAAAAGAATATAGCCAGGCCATAAATACTCCTAACTTTATCCCAGATAGTACAGTAGATGGTCTGAGCCGTTTGGATAAAACCCCATTGGTATGTATTTTGTCTGTTTAGTCAGTAAATTAAGTGCAGCCAAATACTTTTTTTATTCTAATGCCAATCAAATTACAATTTCAAACTTTTCTTTAACAGAGAGTAGTGAGAAAAACAGGGATGAGGAATGCAATGATGCTGAGGCAGACATCTAAAAAGGGACAGAAAAGTGAGAGGGTAGTGCTTTGGTAGTGCTATTTCGTTAATAATTAATCGCATGGAGGAGTTTATCGTTTACCCACCTTTCTACCACTGCATCAATAGGGCCAATGTATTACAGAACAAGTACAAAATGAATGTCATGCTGTAATATAAAAACATTTAATTTAAAGCAAGCCTGCATTGAACACCACATGAAGGCTCCTGTTGTTATCATTTAAATCAAAAGCTCTTTCTATATGCTATGGGATTTGCTCCACCCTTTGTAGGGCACTCTTATAAGCCTAAATTATGCATTATCCAATAGCTACAATAGTCTTTTTGCTACTGTCTGAAACTATAACTTAAAGTGGGTACAGCCTCACAGTGTTTACTTTAATTGTGTGTCAACAACAGTTAAACTGTGCGGATAAAAAAAAACTTTTTTCAAGTTATATTGCAGTGGGTCATGTGTAAGCCAAATCGTTTGATCACTACCCTAATGTAAATATTCAAATGAGTATAATGAAACAATACTATACCAAATGACTTGTGAAATTGTATAAATTGACTGTTTCAAAACACAAGTTTTTCTAGAATTGCCATGACTCAACGCATTCCTCACGTGTCCATTGGCAAAAAAATTTGACACATGAGTGGTGACATTGGAGGTCAAAAGGTTTCGTGTTGTTGCCAATTAGCAGAGATATTTAACTCTCTGTAACACAAACAGATGGCTTCATTAAAATGTATTTATACTTACCAAATTGGATTGCATTGAAATTGAGATTTTAAACACTTCTGTGAAGGAATACTGATAAAAACCAATCACTGTTTAACCAAAGAGTAAGTAGAGTCTTCACAGAGACCCTAATAAACTATTTGTTAGACATTAAAATAAAAGACTTATGAACTGTTCAGAAGATGTTAAAATCATCAATCCCCCATCTTTGCCCGCACTCCTGAAGGCCATGATAAGCTGGAAAGATGGAAAGCAACAGAATTCTGTCAGTTTCTCCTGTATCCTAGGAAACTTCTCAGAGATTACCTCTACCAACATATCCTCACCTTCGTGGGACGGAGGTCCGGGGTCCCAGGTAAGTGAAGTAGGTGAGCAATCCAAGTGGCATGATGAAACGTGTCCGGTTTCCCAGGTGAGTGTAGTAGGTGAGTCTCCCAGTGGTGTGGCTGGGCAGGTCCGGTAATCCAGGTGAGACCGGTGAGTCTCCCGGGACAGATGTGTCTGGGCAGGGTATGGAAAACAGAATGACCAGACTGGTGCGAACTGGCGAACACGAAAAGACAGGGAATAAACGAAGCACAGAATTTAGCTGGGATGCATTGAACCTACTGAGGCGATCTAACGATCCGGCAGGGACGAGACATCAGGAATCCTCCTAAATACCGCTGTTGATTAGCAGGGCAGGAACAGGTGGTTGATTGTGGATAGGGAGCAACTGGGCACTCCCTCTCCCTATCTCGTTGCCCGGGGGACCGGCACAGACAGACAACAAACACACAGACAGAATCAAGCGCACAGGGGAGAAACTCATTCAACTATGAGACCAACGAAAAACACAAAACACACAAATCACGGAGGAGGGGCCGTGTCAGAACGACAAGATCTGAGTCAGTAGATAGAATCGAACTTCCCATCACTAGCATACTGCACCAATAGACTGGTTGCTTCACAAAAGTGAGTTTTATTGGAGAGTTGGAAACAGAAAGCCAATGTTGAAAAAAAATCTCACATCAGATATTGGCTATAGTTTGCCAGGAGACATGTGGGAGACAGAGACCAAGTGGAAGAAGATTTTATGATCTCATGAGGGCCTGGAAACCTGTGAAGATAGAGGGCAAAATGAATGCAGAAATGTACAAAGAAATCCTGGTAGAATTCCTGTAAAAGTCTGCAATAGACCTGAGAGAAGATTGATAGCAGGACAGTGACCACTGACATACAGCCAAAGCTGGAGTGGTTGAAAAACAAAAAGGTCAATGTCCTAGAGTAGCCCAACCAAAGACCTAAGTACAATTGAGATAATGTGGAAAGAGTTCACAGCTGTTGTTCATCCAATCTCCCCATCCAACTTGATGGAGCTTGAGCAATTTTGTAAAGATGAATGGGCAAAATTGACCAATTCTCTTAAATGACTTAATTACAAAATGTTACATACGCTCCCGTTCAAAAGTTTGGGGTCACTTAGAAATTTCCTTGTTTTTGAAAGAAAAGCGATTTTTTTTATCCATTAAAATAACTTCAAATTGATCCTAAAAACAGTGTAGATATTGTTAATGTTGGAAATGTCTATTGTAGCTAGAAATGGCTGATTTTTAATAGAAAATCTAAATAGGCATAGAAAGGCCCATTATTAGCAACCATCACTCCTGTATTCCAATGGCATGTTGTGTTTGCTAATCCAAGTTTGTCATTTTAAAAGGCTAATTGATCATTAGAAAACCCATTTGTGATTATGTTAGCACTGCTGGAAACTGTTGTGCCGATTAAAGAAGCAATAAATCTGGCCTTCTTTATACTAGTTCAGTATCTTCAGTATCAGTGTTTCTGGGTTTGATTGCAGGCTCGAAAATGGCCAGAAACAAATAACTTTCTAAAATCACAGAAAAGCGCAAACAAGCTCTACCCATAATAGTAAGAGGAGTGGGAGGCCCCGGTGCACAACTCAGCATGTTTTGCCTTCAGGTTTAGTGAATTAACCCCCTACCAGCCCTTTAAATTTCTTTTAGTTTGATATGCACTTTGATCCAGAACAGGAAGTCAGCCATTTTAGTTTTTAGTATGCAGCTGTATTTTTGCTGAATGGACTCACATTTCATCTGCTGCAATCCTTTTGTTTATGCCTTCGAAAGCATCGTCTGTAAGTATTGGTTTAGCACAGACCATAGAACAATATCTGGACATTATTTTGGTGACGAATGTTTTACTAAGCCTTATTTTTGTAAATTAGTAAATCGTAAATTAAACCACATGTACGTTAGCAAGTTATTAGCTTAACTACATGCCATGTATACTGTATACTTAAATCACTATACAACTGATGCATAGTAGCTATGTGGAGTTTATACTACAGCGTATACTTTGATTGTGCATCTTGCTTATTGTATATTTTTGTTTATGTTCTACAGTTTCACTCCTATTCATACTGTATATGACGGTGACGTTAAATAAATCACCAGGAGCCTGGACGCTATATCCTGACTCCCTTATTCATTTGAATGGGGTTTGGCTTACTGCTGAATTGTGTACACGTACACACACAAGGAGAGCAGCATACAGGAAGAGGGCAAATACATTAGTGTCAAGTTTGAGAAACAGACGCCTCACAGGTCCTCAACTGGCATCTTCATTAGATAGTCACCGCAATACACCAGTTTCAACGTCAACAGTGAAGAGACGACTCTAGGATTCTGGCCTTCTAGGCAGCATTTCAAAGAAAAAGCCATATCTCGGCCTGGCCAATAAAACAAAGGTTAAGATGGGCAAAAGAACACAGACACTGGACAAAGGAAAGAACTCTGTCCAGAAGGCCAGCAACCTGGAGTGTCTCCTGTTGGAAACAATGTTAATTTTTTAATTTTTCAATGCATCTTTCTGTTTCCATTTGCTTAATTGAAAGTGAAGACCATTGACAGTATTGTGTGGAAGACTGAAGTGCTGAAGAACATGAGTTCTAGGTCATGGATAGGAAAAAACTGCCATTTTGTTGACAAGATCTGGCAACAAAGGCTCCAGGTATACAGTAAGAACAACCAGATAGGTCTGTGGACAGTTTTGTGTTTCTTGTTAACTCTTGAATCTGGCTAGCAGAGATTCTCATCCATTTCTATCAGAGATTCTTGTGACTCCTAGACAGACCAAGTCCATGTAGTCAATGGGAAATACCATCAACATGTCAACAGCATGATCAAAAAGTGGTGTGTTGCCTTGGTGGTGCTCTGGCTGTGTCTAAACGCAAGATCACACATCTGTGTATGAAGGTTAGATAAGTTGTCCACCCCTTGACCAGTCCACCCTTAGGGTATGTCTGTCACACCCATGACTCAGTTGACCCCATACCCTGAGTAACATTTGGACCAGGAATAGACCCTTTTTGTGTTAGTAAACAGTGATGATGTACTTTATGGGCGGAGCCGAACTGGTGGCAGAAAGTAACAGTAAAATCTTTACAACATATAGGAATATGGATCATCCGTACATCTTCTCCAATTATTTTGTAAAGAAAATGTAATATCACAGTTATAATATTACCATATATCCCAATCATTCATTAAATGCTTGCATAAATACTGAGTGATGTAAGCTAAACTATCTAAGTATGAGCAATTTGGTTTGTTTGCATGCTAATTCTGCTTACACGCTAGCTAATGTTGCTACCGTTGGTCCATGGTGTTTACCATTGTAAAATAGCCTTCTGAGAATGCCAGATTTGTGGTTGCTGCTGTTTCTAATTTATTGTTATTATTATAACTACATCATCGATTTTGCCTGTGTGTGGTAAACAGTGGACATAACTTTGCCTGATTTGAAATGAGCATTGCAGAGACAAGCATTCCGTATGATTTCATCAGTCTAGTCTGCCTATTTAATAACTTGCAACCATAAACGTATGCATTTAGCTTCTAAGGGTGGCTTCGACAATGGTATTCCATAAAAATTAAAGCCATCTTTGTTTGCATTCCTATTCTGACATCCAGCGGCACAACAAGACATTTTTTTCCTTATGTCCGAGGATCTTGCCCGTTTCCCTACACTTCCTGCAGTTTTCTGTCACCACCAAACATCAGTGACATCCACTCCAAATGGGTCTATTGTGTTGAAGAGTAAAACACAAACCATTGAAACTTTATTTTAATGTTACTTCCTCTCTACTTCAGACCATTCTCCAAAATATCAAATGTTGAAACTAAGAAATCTTGAAAAAAAATATATGCTCACTTTGAATTTGATGCCAGCAACACTTTTCAAAAAAGCTGGGACAGGGGCAACAAAAGACAGGAAAAGTTGTGTAATGCAAAAAAAACCTGGTGGAACATCTCACAACAAATTAGGTTAACTGGCAACAGGTCAGTAACACGATTGGGTATAAATCCTAGAGAGGATGTGGCTTTCAGAAGTAAAGATGGGGAGGGGTTCACCACTCTCTGAAAGACTGCGCAGGCAAGTAGTGCAACAATTTAAGATGAATGTTTCTCAACGTGAAATTGTGAAGAGTTTGAGGATCTCATCATCTATGGTACATAACATCATTAAAAGATTCAGAGAATCTGGAGAAATCTCTGTGTTCTAGGGACAAGACTGAAAACCAATATTGGATGGCAGTGATCTTCAGGCCTTCAGGCGGCACTGCATTAAAAACAGACACGATTCTGTTGTGGACATCACTGCATGGGCTCAGGAACACTTCAGAAAATCACTGTCTGTGAACACAGTATGTCGATGCGTCCACAAATGCAAGTTAAAACTACCATGCAAAGAAGAAACGATATAAAATCAAGATCCGGAAACGCCATCACCTTCTCTGGGCCCAAGCTCATTAAGATGGACTGAGGCGAAGTGGAAAACTGTCCTTTGGTCTGACAAATCAAAATTTGAAATTATTTTTGGGAATCATGGGCACCGCGTCCTCTGGGCTGAAGAGGAGAGGGACCATCTGGCTTGTTATCAGCAGACAGTTCGAAAGCCAGCATCTGTATTGGTATGGGGGTGCATTATTGCACATGGCATGGGTGACTTGCACATCTGTGAAGGCACCATAAATGCAATATATACAGGTATATATATACAGTAGCAGCATATGCTGCCATCCAGACAACGTCTTTTTCAGGGAAGGCCTCGCTTATTTCAGCGAGACAATGCCAAACCACAGTCTGCACTTATTACAACAGCATAGCTCCGTTGTAAAAAGATTCTGGGTGCTAAACTGGCCTTCCTGCAGTCTAGACCTGTCACCCATTGAAAACATTTAGCACATTATGAAATGAAAAATATGACAAAGGAGACCCCGAACTGTTGAGCAGCTGAAATCCTATATCAAACAAGAATGGTAAAACATTTCACTTTCAAAACTACAGCAATTGGTCTCCTCTGTTCCCAAATGTTTTCAGAGTATTGTTAAAAGAAGAGGTGATGCAACACAGTGGTAAACATGAATATAAATATAGTTATGAATGATTTGCACATCTTGCATTCTATTTATATTTGCATTTTACGCAGCGTCCCAACTTTTTTGGAAACTGTAACGGTCCCAGCCAGACAGGACTGTTCCCCGGCTTGTGTTTTCTGTGTTCTGGGTTTGTCATGTCCTTGTTTGGTCTTTCCTGTTCCCAGTTCAGTTGATTAGTTATATTCTGTTCACCTGTGTATAGCCCTCACCTGTTTCTGTTGTCCTAAGTATGTGTATTTAGTTCAGTCATTTTCTCCCTGTCGTTGTCGATCATTGTTGTATTGTTGCGTTCTCCTGTGATTCCTTTTGTGGTTCGATGTACCGTATTATTGTATCTCCAGCGCACGGCGCTCGGTTTTGTTTTGAATCACATTAAAAGCTCCTTCTTTCGACCCTGCATTTGCCTCTGTAAACGTAAAAGAGACGGAACAGTAGATTAGCCACTGTGTCCTCTAAGAACGCCAGGTCAGTTGGCCTGTGCAGCTCAATTGGCATTCACCAGAGAACACCAGAATTGGCAGGGTCACCACTTATCTCATTCAAAGATGAGATAAATTTTGAACACGTGACAGACGTGAAAGAGTCTGGAGATGCCATGGTGAACGTTATGCTGCCTGCAACATCATCCAGCATGACTGGTTTTGTGGTGGGTCAGTGATGGTCCGGGGAGGCGTATACTTGGAGGATTGCACAGACCTCCACGTGCTAGCCAGCGGTACCCTGACTGCTGTTAGGTACCGGGATGAAATCCTCAGACTCATCGTCAGACCTTACGCTGGTGCAGTGAACCCTGGGTTCCTCCTAGTGCAGGACAAAGCCCGGCCTCATGTGGCCAGAGTGTGTAGGCTGTTCCTGGATGACGAAGGCATTGATGCCATTGACTAACCCTTACGTTCCCCAGACCTGAATCCAATTGAGGACCTATAGAACATCATGTGTTGGTGCATCTGACCCTGCCAAGTTACGCCACTGTCCAGGTGCTCACTTATGCCCTGATCCAGGTCTGGGAGGAGATCCTCCAGGACACCATCCACCGTCTCGTCAGGAGCATGCCCAGACGTTGTCGGGAATGCATACAGGCACGTGGGGGCCATACACACTACTGAGTCACATTATGAGTTGTCGTGATGAAATTCAAGCAATTTGGAACAGCCTGTGATTTCAATTGTTTATTTAGATTTTTGGTTTGAGTTTGAATCCGGCCCTCAATCGCTTGGAGATTTTGGTTTCCATTGATTGCTGTTACATCATTTTGTTCTCAACGAATTACATCATGTGCAGTAAAGATTTTGATCTTTTTTGTATTTAGGTCAACAAGACCCGATGTGTGATTTAAGTGTTCCCTACATTTTTTTGACCTGTGTACATTGATTCAGATACAATCCTAACATTTGTAAAGTATAGGAAATGAGAAAGTCATGAATATCGATACTTGGATAACAATTCAGTAGGATTCGGTATCAATCATCTCAATCATCAACCCATTTGGATATTGACGGTACCAAAAAAATTGCAAACGCCACAAAATTATTTCAAACCTTTGCAAAGAGAAGAGATCACTATCATTATGGTGAATGCAACACCTTAACTAGTGTATGTCAATAACCTGCACTAGTTGACAAATAACAGCAGGAGTTTAGTGTGGAGAAAAATGTGAAATTAGTTTCGCTCCATTCAGTATCTAATTCCTACAAGTGTCTCCCACAACTTGCGTTGTTCATGCATGCCATGTTTGAGGCAAACTGTCTGTGCCAGCAATGGGAGGGAGCTAGGAGGGAGCTTAATATTGTATTTCACATACAGTTAGGTCCGGAAATATTTGGACACTGACACAACTTTCATAATTTTGGCTCTGTACGCCACCACAATGGATTTGAAAAAAAGACATCCGAGATGCAATTGAAGTGCAGACCTTCAGCTTTAATTCAAGGGGTTGAACAAAAATATAATATGAAACGTTTAGAAATTGTAAACATTTTCATACACTGTCCCCTTATTTCAGGGGCTCAAAATGTAATTGGACAAATTAACACAATCATAAATAAAATGTTCATTTTTAATACTTTGTTGAGAATCCTTTGCAGGCATTGACTGCTTGGAATGCATGGACATCACAAAATGCTGGGTTTCCTCCTTTGTGATGCTTTTCCAGGCCTTTACTGCAGCTCTCTTCAGTTGCTGTTTGTTTGTGGGTCTTTCTGCCTTCAGTTTTGTCTTCAGCAAGTGAAATGCATGCTCCATCAGGTTGAGATCAGGTGATTGACTCGGTCATTGCAGAATATTCTACTTCTTTGCCTTAAACTTCTGGGTTGCTTTCACAGTATGTTTTGGGTCGCTGTCCATCTGTAAAGTGAAGTGCCGTCCAAACAACTTTGCTGAATCTGAGCAGAAAATATATCCCTATACACTTCAGAATTCATCCGGCTGCTTCTGTCTTCTGTCACATCATCAATAAACACTAGTGACCCAGTGCCAATGGAAGCCATGCGGACAATTTGCAGTGGTGTCTTAATTTTAACTCTTCTGTTCCTCACTCAAAACCTTCCTTTCCAACTTTTTTGGAAAGGAAAGAAAAAGGTGCAGTGGTCTCTTAATTTTTTCCAGAGCTGTATTGTGGTAAACAGCCAAAATAACAAAACTTGTATCAGTGTTCAATTATTTCCAGACTTAATTGTAAATTACAACCAATGGTTTTCACAGGGAGTACTAAATAATCTAGTTACTTTTGGAGTAAATAATGTTTTCATTGACAGTTTTCATTGACTTTTAATCTCCTTATATTCACTTTAGACACTCGCCGGACTATCCTTCCCAGACTAAACCACCTGGGACTTGCTAATACTATATTGGGCTTGTTCAGTGAGGGAAGACGTGTTATTGCTCAAAGGTAGGATTCAACACAGTGCCCCTTTAAATTGTGTTACCTTTTATCAATGAATTTGGTTGGAATTTAGCTCAGATATGTGTCCAGATATGTAAAAAAAAGAAAAGAAAAAAGGATCTGCTGAAAAAATAGGCAATACTCAATCTCACGCTGAAGCAGTATATTGTATGTTCACCTGAGGCAATGGCCTGGACCGCTGGATTACCGTAGGCCACAACAAATGACTTATTTGTAACTATTGTGGAATCTTGCTTTGTATTGTAAGTTAAATATGTTTAGATAACAAACAGAAAATCGGTTTGTATCCGTATACAGGAAGTCTCGTTCACAGGAAGTCACCTTACTGTGTTGTGGAATTCTGGGTAGCCACATCTCCTGTATAAATTGGTATGTAACTGGAAGTATATGGTTGAGATAGACTGAACAAGTAACATCAGACAACTCTGCTGAAGTACTTTTTAATAATAAAAGCTCTCTCCCTTGATTTTCGACCGAGTATGTTCTTGATCGAACGTACTAATACCAAACGTATTAAAGACTGTATTCCTACACTATGGTTACGTAAAGTATAACATTTAACCATCGTCACCTGGGCTGATCTGAGTCCTCTATGGCATAGACGCATATCAAATACTCATCACAAAATAAAAAGGTGTGTAAACAGTTCATCCTTTAGCTAGTTGTATCCATATTTTATGCAGGTCGTTTCGTAATACAATTGGTTGTGGCTTGGCTGAACATTCAGACTGAATTGCCTCTCATTCAAAATGGGAAAACTGCTGGGTGGGTGGTTTTACCTTCTTTTTTTGGTTAAGCTTAAGTGGGTAATACAGCCTGTCTATTTTACTCTGGGCTAGATTGAACTGGGATTTTGAAAACTCCCCTCTCTGAAAACAAGGATGTACCCACTATAAATGTATGCAGTAGCTGTGAGGAGTCCTTTTGTGCTGTGTTGGTTGTGTACCTTTTGTTTGGGTTTGAGTTCGTTTGTGTTTGTTATTTTTCGTTAGTTCCCTGTCTAGTATCGTGTTTCTATGCTCTCTCCTTAGTGTGCCTTGTGCGTTATTAGCATGTCTATTTAGTTCATGCCCACCTTCAGTTCTTTAGGAGGTATTGTTTGTGTTAGTGACATACTGAGCCTGATTATTATTAGTGATTTTGTGTACTGACCTTTGACCTGTGTTTCCTTGACTATGATTCTGCATAGCCCTTTTGATTACCTTCCCTGAAAAGATTTACAACCTGTGCTGTGTATTTTTTGACTACGATTTTTGCCTTGCCCCTTTGGAATTTAACACTATGACATGAAATGATCTCTCTGCGTCTGGGTCCTATACCACTCCTGTGTACCCACCTATAGACGTGACAGTAGCCATAAAAGTTTTTTTTTCATTGAGGGCCAACAGTTAATGGTGGTAGACCATTCACGACTTCAGAGGCCCAACAAGCAGCAACTGTGAACACAATCTTTACAGAAATCCAGTCAAGAATAATTCTAGAAAAGTGCATGCTTAGGGTAAAGAGACAGTCAGAAGATATAGTCTCAGACATAGGTGAAACTCTCTGTCCCAGGTCAGAGACAGGAGGTTGCTGCAGAATCAATGTCTATTTTTAAGTCTATAACCCAATATAATATAAAACACTTCTTCCATTTGGGTTTTTGGGCTAAATTTCAAATTTTGGTGAATTACATCATCATGTTTCATTTTGTTAAGACGTGTGTTTTATAGTTTTGAGATCCAGGAGTGATCTGAGCATTCTCTTCATCCATGCCTAATTAACAATTAGTGTAAGCTATATTACCTGATTATTAGTGTATGTATTTTTCTTTTTACATTGCAACCCTCTAAATCAGGGACTTATTTTGACCTGGGACACCAAGTGGGTACAATTAATGGTGAGGTATGAACAGAAAACCAGTAGACTTCAAATCTTGTAGGGTAAGAGATGGAGACCAATGATCTTGATCAGCATGACTAGGAGGACATCATACAGGGACAACAAAAGGTGCTGTGGACAGCGGCAGCACAGAAGTTATGGCAGACTCTACATCAGCAATTTTACCAGGAGGACTTTAAACAGGGATAGATAGGAGTCATCAAGCCAAGTAGTCCTGGGGGCATGGTTCAAGGGCTCAGGTCCTCCCAAAATCCAGAAGGACGCAAGAGAAAATGAAGGGAACATTCAAATAGATACCAGATTAGACAGGATAAATCCCACAAGACCGACCAAACTGACTCTAGCCCCCTGGCACAAAGACTACTGCAGTTTAGATACTGGGGACTTAGACAGGTTGTCCAGGGAAACTGTGACCCATCCAACGATAAGCCCAGTCAGGGTCACCCACTCAGAAAATAGCTCCATCCACTTTTACAACCATAGCCCCAGGCTGACCAATAGGAAATCAACAGAGAAAAAGACAAATATAGCGCATTGTGTTCTCCCATTTCACAAGCCTCAGGCAACACAGAAATACAGCAAGATCTTGTGACTCAATCCACTCACATTGAGTACGGCAAAAAGCCTGCCATGATGTGATGCACCCTCCTAGGGATGACGTTGGGGAACATGTGTATGCCAGTGATTAAGTCAGTAGCTTTGAAAAGGGAATAGGGTCAGTAATAGGGCCGGTAGCTTTGGAGAGGGAAGACAATCAGGCAGAGACAGCAATGGTGGTTCAACAATCCAGCGCCTTGTTAAACACCTTTAAAATTCTGGGCCATATTACACTAAATCAAATGGCCTACCTAAAGATAATAATTACCACAAAATAATTTATGACCAGTAATGACCAAGAAAAAGTAGGAAATATAAGTCCTGTGTCTTGTGACAGTCGATATGTGCAGCAGGACCAATTCAAAAAATTAACCAGAAAAGTATGTCCATGTGAAGTTTGGGAAGACAGTATAAAAAGGCTAGCTAGATGATCAAAAAAAAAAAAAAAAGAGTATTACCCTGCATCTCAAAATGGGGCTACTTAATTTTAGATTCCTTGCTCCAAAGGCAACTCTAGTTAATTAATTAATTTATCACTAATCATAAACTGGATAAAATTGGCCTTTGCGAAGCCTGGCAAAAGCCTGATGAAATGATTGCGATAAATGGGCTCTTACCTCCTAGCTACTCTAGTGATCATATCCCCCATGCATCCTGCAAAGGAGGAGGTGTTGCTTATTATATGACAACACATTTACACACAAGCAAATGACTGGGTATGTTTCTTTTGAGGTTTTATCCATGAAAGGTATGCAGGCAACTCAATCATTTTTCATAGCCACTATTTACAGACCCCCTGGGCCGTACTCAGTGTTCCTCAATGAGTTCCCAGAATTCTTATCAAACCTTGTAGTCATGGCAGATAATATTGTAATTTTTGGTGATTTCAGTATTTCATGGAAAAGTCCAATGACCCTCTCCAAAAGGCCTTTGAAGCCATAATTGATTCAGTGTGTTTTGTTCAACGTCTCAGGACCTACAGTACACATTGCCTCAATCCTACCATTGATTTAGTATTATCCCATGGAATAGATGTTGTACATCTGTTTTTCCTTTGTAACGCCTGCTCCACCTGCCTTGGCGATGCCCCGCCCGCCCCGGCACTGACTCGCCAATGTGAGGATGATGGCAGCAACACACGCACACATACCTACTTCCCATTGAAGGAACCAAAAAATGTCAAATCTATATTTATTTACATATTCAATTGTTCTTCATTATTTAGTACAGACGTGTATACCTATGTACTTAATTTCTGTCCTAGTAGGCGATCAATGGAATGTTAATGGTTAACATTTGTTTCTGTAAGGTGTGAATGCAGGGACAAAAGGTTTGCTTGTTATTGCCCAGCTTCCTTGCTTCTCGATATAACACCACTCCGTCATATGGGGTGGCCCCAGAACAGATCGGAATGTGTCCCTAACTGATGAGAGGTCTATTCTTCAGGACCAGTTTTGTTATCCTTAGGTCAGTAAACTAATCCCAACACCTTTGGTTAGGGGATATAAACCAGAGTGGAGTTTGGGAAAGCTGTCTCTTGCATTTTCCTCCATTCTGCCTGCATCTTTGCTCTTGCAAACATCTTGAAACTCCGGAGAACGTTCAATCTTTGATACTTGTACTGTAATTGTAATACTGTCTTTATATATTAAATTCATGTGTTACATTAATTCATTGACTATTTGGAATTAATCAAAAACGGGTTAAAATCCAGTTCCTTCACCATCACCTGATTGCGCACCACACATGCGCGCACACACCTGCTTCCCATCACCTGATTGCACACCTTGTTTATGTTGCCCTCACTGTTGTGTGCTTGTGGATTATTGTTGTCGCCTGTTATGGCTAGTTCTGGTGCCCTATTAAAGAAAAACTTGTGATTTGTGTTTTCTTGTTTTCCTTTATTCAATTCATTTATCCTCGTTTTTGTGCTCACCGTTCTCGGACCGTCACATCCTCATAATGCTGGATTCATAATCCACGTGCAATTATTGACCTATTAGCAGAGTTGGGGAGTAACGGATTACAAAAAAACAGTAACTGTAATCCGTTACGATACCAACTAAAATATTATAATCGGATTACAGATACTTTTGAAAAAAATAATGATTACTTTTGGATTACTTGAATTGAAAAAGAATAGGTACGCAAAATAATTATGACACGCTGCATGCTTGATTTTTTTATTTAATGTTTTAAAAACATTGTTATTTGAACCAAAATAACAATTGAGCGCCTCAGTTGTTGTGTGTGATCATCATGTGCGCAAAGGCGGACGCACATAACCAGTTTAGTGACTGATGAAGCGCTAGTTTAATTGGTAAAACCAGAGTGTATCTACGATAATATCAGCCGACCCATTTAAATGTGATTTAGTTATATCTACTCGACGCATTTTTCTCAGAACAATGATAGGCGATAGGCCTACCTCGCGTTATATATTTTTCAAGTGTCAAGGTTTATTTGTCAAATGCACCGAACAACACAGCCAAGAAGAGTTGCACTAAACAACTCAGACATTAAATGTTTTTGAAGATTAGGCAACTATTTGTTAGATAGCTGTAACATGGAGCTGCCTTCAAGATAAAACATTATGTGGAATTAATCACGATATTTAAGGAGAAAAGGTGTGTTGAGAAGCACTCTGCCAAACGATGATGATTTGCATTTGACGCAACCACCTCAACCCTGTCCATACAGGTAGGCCATGTGAATCTTCTTGCTTTGTTTGTATCTCAGAATATTGTGTCCGTTGGTGATCATTGGCTGCTGACGACATAAACTTTAAGCTAAGAGTGCAGGTGTATGATCACAGTTTATTTCTTTCATTTGTGTTTTGAAAATCCATCGCTGGTGGCCCTAAAAATCGCGCAGGTATAACATATTTGTGTACTGTGTTCACAATTGCAAACGTGCATTCGCATGCCTGGGGTTTCTGCAACGTTTTGACAGTTTTGGTGGTTGTGGAGCAACGAAAAGCTATGGATATCTTGATTGTTATATACAACAATGTCAATACCATTTTTGAGAAATTGCCATTTATTTTTCAACAATGCTTTGAAGCAATTAAAAACATGAATAAAACTAATAACAGAAAATGCTGACACAAACTTCGATTTTGGGTTATGTTTAAATAAACAGCCAGATTCTGGAAGATTGAGGGTTATTGGATTAATTGGAACGACTGAATATCTGACACATTTTGCGTGTAATGTAGAGATGTAGCCCAATCATATTGAAGTAGGAAGCAATGGTTTAGAAACCCTTTCCAAAAGTCGCTGTACAAAACCCAAGGTAAAATGCAAATATGTTTTTGGCCAGCTATGTAAACTCTAACATTGATTTATTGACAAAAGGTGTTCAGCTGGTTACAGGTTATTCCTATTTGTTTTCTAATGCCTCTTAATATGAAAGTAATCTAAAAGTAATTCAGATTACGTTACTGAATTTGAGTAATCAAAAAGTTACATCACTGATTACAAATGTGGACAGGTAAATTGTAACTGTAACGGATTACATTTAGAAAGTAACCTACCCAACCCTGCCTATTAGTCTTGTGGTGTAATGCTAAAAAAACCTGGTGGAACATCTCACAACTAATTAGGTTAATTGGCAACAGGTCAGGAACATGATTGGGTATAAAAAGAACATCCCAGTGAGGATGAGTCTTTCAGAAGATGGGGAGGGGTTCACCATTCCGTGAAAGACTGCGCAGGCAAATAGTGCAACAATGTAAGAATAACGTTTCTTAATGTAAAATCGCATAGAGTTTCTGGATGTCATCATATACAGTACATAATAATATTAAAAGATTCAGAAAATCTCTGTATACAAGGGACAAGGCCAAAAACCAATATTGGATGGCCGTGATCTTCGGGCCATCAGATGCCACCGCATTAAAACCAGACACAATTCTGTGGACATCACTTCATGGGCTCAGAAACACTTCCAAAAAACGTCTGTGAACACAGTACGTCACTGCATCCACAAATATAAGTTAAAACTGACATGTACATCTGAGAAGGCACCATTAATGCTGAACAATTTACAGGTTTTGGAGCAACATATGCTGCCATCCAGACGACGACCCTGATTCATGAAACGTGCGTACGATCAAATCTGGTCTTAAAATGATAATTTCACCAAATAATGATACAATAATTTCACCAACAGAGCTGGTATTCATCAATATTACATTTTGTCGTATCCTTACAGTCAAACTTACGTCTGGTCGGAGACCGTGTAAACCAACATCAAAAATTTTAAAACATTTCATATCTCTTATTGCTGTTGTTCATGCGTTTGTAAGGTTTGAATTGCCTTTGTGTATGTAATGTGCTAGACAAATACAGCTCCGGAAAAAATTGAGACCACTGCACATTTTTCTTTCCTTTCCAAAGAAGTTGAAAAGGAAGGTTTTGAAGTTTTGAGTGAGGAACAGAAGGGTTAAAATTAAGAGATCACTGCAAATTGAACGTTCCTCACTCAAAACTTTTGCAGTGATCTCTTAATTTTAACCCTTCTGTTCCTCACTCAAAACTTCAAAACCTTCCTTTTCAACTTCTTTGGAAAGGAAAGAAAAATGTGCAGTGGTCTCAATTTTTTCCGCAGCTGTAAACTTGCTTTGCCTTGCTTTTCCTAAGTCACTCATGCCTATAATATCAACATATCGAGATCATGGTCATTACAATTTTGGTGTCTGGCATCTTGATTAGCTAACAGGACTTAAATTTACTAGTGAGAGTATAAATAAACCAGTGGTTCTGGATCCAGCAGTTACCCTAATGATGGCAGAACTTGCTCTTCTAAAGGACTTTGTCTCTGGGCTGAGATGCAAAAGAATGTTTCGTAACTGCGCTGATTCTGTCATGGAGAATGATGAATGATTAATTAGCCGTTTCAGGCTATAATTTATGCTGAAAGCTGTCAATTCATAGGTTGACGATCTCCGCACCACCATAAATTGGGTGTGTCCTATGTAAATAAGGACAGGTGCAGCGTGTCCTCGGCTTTATCTGAACTATCATCTTCGATGACATCTACGCTCACTTTGAAGAGGTGCGACAGTTGTCTCAGTGATTTTAGTGATTATCGGACATGAAAGTGTTCCAGGTGTTAAGACTTTGCTTGATTTTATGAATCATGATCAGAGCCGGCTAACCTATTATGCAGGATTAGGTGGGTGCCTAGAGCATCAGATTCTGCACTCTCCCTCACACAAATACAGTGATGTCTGTCCTAAGCTCACCAGCGTGGGAAACTGAGGGAGGGCCAACAAAGTTTTTTTTATTATTAAATATGTATATTTTATATTTTTATTTCACCCATTTTGCTCCCCAGATTTGTGATATCCAATTTGTGATTAAGACCCCACTTCATCACAATAAAGCACATTCTATGCAGTTTTGGTCATCTTATCACGCTACTCACTCAATCATTATGTCAGGGTTCCTGCGCGGACCCAGAAGCAGACTGGACACAGGACGGTTAGGAGAGTTTTATTGGAAAAAACAGGGAACAAGGAGGGAGGTGCTAGAGAGTGGGTAGAAAGGCTGGGCTCAAAGCCGGATCCAGGTGTAGGTGGTGGCTTTCCCGACGGTGTCGCAATGGCTCCAAGGTCCAGGGCGGTAAATGGGTGCGTGATGTTGGTAGGTTTGTCTAGGCAGTGAACAAAAGCAGGATTATGGACATGCCAACAGGAGCACAGCAGACAGATAAAACAAGACTGAGTAGATAGAAAAAAACGTAGTTTAGCTGGCGCGTAAATCTCAAACACACGGTTGGGACTTAACGATCCGGCGGGGGCAGGATGTCAGGTCGCCTCCTAAATACTGTGGCACATTGTAGATCAGGAACAGGCGCGTGGTTGTTGATGACGGTCAGGTGGGATCAGCATCAGCCCAGAGAGGCAATGCCCCGCCCTCAACACTTTGCCCAGGCAATCGGAACACAATACAACAAGGACAGACATGGAACAGACGCACCAGGCATGCATACCAACAAACAATGACAAAAACAACATGCACACTAATCAAACAGGAGTTACGGGGAAGGGGTCATGACACATTAAGTCTAGACCAGTTCCTCTTTGTCAGTGCCATTTGTCCATGTTTGGCATATGCTGTCACGATTTTTGAGACTCTTCTATTGGTATATTAAATCATTTTGCAGTTTTTGTGACCAATGACACCTGCAATTCAGGCACCGACCATGTTGTTCTTTGGAACTCTGTTAGTTGCCTCATGTTGCTTTGAAAAAAAACCCCTCAAATATCAAAGTGCTAATTGTCAGACCTCTTTTCATAGCTGACACGTGTGCTGATAATTGCTAATTAACCTAATGTGACATCTGCAGTTATGTTTGTAATTGTGATTTAATTACTTAAAAATAACAGTAATTTTCCATGTGGTGTTTCTGTTATTTTGTCCAACCCCTTTAACTATAAGGTAAGATCCTTACTGTCGTGGTATTCAGGACAGTGGGCCCAGAACTGTTAATAGAAGGTTCGCTACAAAAAGCAGTCTGGGTCTTTTTTTAAACCTCCCATTTTGGGCTGTGTAATGTATAATGTGTTTTTTCATGTGCATATGTTATAATTGGAATCACTATTATACCTTAGTTAGCCATGAGATTTCATGTTTCTAAGTAAGTGATTTCGATGACATGAAGGGCCATAGCTAACGTGCGGAAAGTTGGATATGATTCATGGGGCAGGAGTACCTTTACATTATGGCAGGAGTACCCAACATCTTTTTGTCTTATGACCCTATTTTGACATAAAAAAAATCCTGACCCAACCATGTAAAAAAGTGACATGTTCAATAATTGGAGCCATGACTGTTCGTAAAAAAGCTTGGGACTGATTTCGAGTATTACCTGTTGGAGAGTTGACAGTCCGTCAAAAAGAATTGAACTGATTTGTAATAATATTTACATAAGGCGGGTTTGAAATGCATCTTCTGTGAGGATAATTAAATTGTTTGTTTTTTCTCTCCCATTCTGATTTACTGCCTAGTAACATGTTAGTGATTAATGTAGACATAAAAATGCATTAATGATCATTGTCTGATTAAATATTAAAGCTACGGGCTGTAAAACCTGCTTGAGACCTATCCGACACAAGTAGTAAATGTAGGATATAATGTGTCACGTTGATGATTTATGACCCTGGTGGGCGGGGCTTCCAGATTGATTTGACAGGTGGGCGTGACTTCCGGTGTGACGTATGGACTTCCTGTATGACATGTGTTAGGGCGGGACCTCCGAAATGACGTATGCATGTCCGGTGACTTTGTAATTTATGATTGTATTGTTGTGTCCATGCTTGATGTTTTACAATGACTGATAAACACCCCGGATGAGTTTTATAACAGGTGCGATATGTTTGATGTTTAACAATGGGTGTCTTAGGGTTCCGGAATGTTAAATTCCCAGGCAATAAATAAGTGTTATATCAGCAGCAAGATGTTTGGTGTTCAACAAAAGGGCACCAGGGTTCAGCAATGCTATAACCCCCGGTATTTTATGATCCGACAAGTGCTACAACAGATGTCCTACAATCATTGTTAACCTTACACGTTTTACAATGTGTGTGTAGCATGGTGTTTTTCCACAAGCACAGAACTATGTGTGGGAAACATGCTTTTTTGTGTAAGGTATAAAAAAGGGGTCAGGACATACGATTTTGGAGAGTTTCAGCCCATTTTTAATTTTAACAAGAGATGTGCCTTAAGATCAGATCTGCCCATAGTAATGGTCCCTAAATAACCACTAGTACAAACTGTAGTATATGCAGGTTGAAAACAACCCATGTTTCACACAAGGTTTATAGTCCAAAAAAGCACTACAGTAAACAAACATTGCATGAGCAATGCTATTATTTTGAAAGAACAATCAATCCCTGGGTCGACCACACATTATGACTAGGTTGATTGTACCGTGGTTGGGTTTAAAATATTGTTAAAAATAAAAACAATTCTTTTGGTACATGTGTATGTATGACCAATTGTGATTTTTGAAATAAAAATGTTTGTTTTAAGTCAGCATTAACTTTTAAGTTGCATTATATGGCAAAACGTTACTAAGTTACCTGGAAGGTAGCGTATAAATTTACATGAACAACGGTGAATCGTTGACAGGTCAAGATATGTTATTTCAGGTAAACAAAATTTTGTAAAGGCGTCTTATGAAATTGTACAACGGGGATCAACGCGAGATTGTTTTCTTCACATTGGTAGAAATGTTTAACAGGCAACGATGGTTACACACTGTAGTATTTGCGAGTTTGAGAATACCTGTCTGTGTTAGTGTGGGCGGATGCTGGGACTTCCATGTAAGATGTGCTGCATTCTCGTAATGACTTGAAGCAACTCGTGAAATCCGATTTTTGATTGCTGTATTATGGACTTGTGTTTGTTAAATGTTGAAGAGCTTAATGGCGATATGGTGACAATAGCCAGCGTTTATATGTAAGCGGATGAGTTTGTCGTTAATAGATAAAATTAAATGACGTGATATCACGGCTGAGCCGCGATAACTAACGAGAATGGCGTTTCTACCGGACAGGAAGTATCAATATATTTGGTTGTCAAACGTCAACAACTATCTGAACTAATTAGTTAAGCTTTATCCACAATTTTAATCATTGTAGCCGGTATAGTTCTAACGTGAAGAACGATGACGTGTAACCAATGACAAAGTTAAGAGGTGTGACCTGCTGGAGGCGCCCTGGCTGCGATGTAAAGACAGTATTAAATCCGCGGTTTCCACAGAAGTCAGCTGTTGTTTCAAGCGCAGAGTAAGCCGTTTACATTGTAAGTACATTTTATTTGAAAAAATTGATTTGAATTGTGTTGCAATTACAAACGCTAACAAACGACACATTTGAACTTTTTAAGAATGTGTAAATCAATTTTACGATTGAGCAATGCATGCGCTTTTATCTGTCTTTCATATTGTCTGTTTTATATCTCTGGTTTAGGTTTAGCGGAATTAAACCCGGCCGTGTTTGGTAAACACATTTTTGGGCCTTCAAATCTTGGTAAGTAGACTTTTAACATTATTGTTAATCAGCTTTAAATACCTGTATGCGTTTGTTAACCCTCTTTGTATTTATTTCAGACCAAGTGACCAGTATCAGTGTCAGTTGGACTGTGCGGTTGTGATCTTACACAACTTGAACAGATACTTTTTGTGTAAGTCTAATTATTTACAGACATTTTCAGTCTTGTACTAAAATGTTATTAACATTACGACAATATGCATACAGCTGAACCTTTGTACTCTACTTACCAACCAACAGATTGAGGACCCCTGGTGATGATACAGAGTACATCACCATAATGGCTTCAGTTACGGACACCCCACCTTGTGGCAACACAGCGTCAGGGGATTTTTGTTTCATTGTTTTCTTTCATGCTTGAAAGCTGAAGGTAATACATAATTTACCGTCAACTCATCAAAACTGTGATATATGTAAATGTATGTTTGAGTTAGAATAATATTTTAACCTGTAAGTGGATCGTTATTTACACGTTAAGCTAGAGAAATGGCGAAAGATATTGCTAACAACAGACCAGACATGGAACACCCAACATCTACACACAATCAACAGACCACACCCCAAAATACAAATGAACCATTACTTTGTTACACAGCGATGCACACAATAATCCTCAGATGCAAGGTTTGTTAACCGAGCTTAGTAGCCTGTGTTTTTCACAGTTGACTCTCCTCCGAGCTCTCTGATACAAACTCATTGCAATGATGGCGATGTAAGAGTTATACAACGTAATGCGTTTGACAACATTGAATTACGACAGTTGATAAATTTACAAAATACTGGTGAAGTTGGGGATTTTGGCACATTCTATGCAATCATTATGACAGACTTGGATACTTTGATTGTTAGAGCTTCAGACTTTGCACACGGGCCTGGTGATCGTCTGCAGTTTGAGTTGATTGGTGAATCTCTGATCTTCCCCGTACATGTGACCATGAGAGCAGATGAATATAATGAACGCACGTTTGGTAATTTACTTGAAAGTGTTATGCAGAGTAATGCTGAGATTATGATTGATGAATCACTAGAGCTGGTGGTACAAATTGTCAACAACCGTGAGGGTGGTGCCCTGCGACGTAAAGCTCAAACACTGTTGATAGAGCAGATTATCAATAAAAAAGAAGGCATTTACTGTATATGTGGCTGTGAATAATGATTCTACATGGTTTTTTTTTGATGGGTCTGTTGAACCCACAGTACACATATGCTGAGGCCCTGGTTAGTGGTCGTGAGTTACATACGGGAGCTGGTTTAGCATTAGATGTTTGTGTGGCATTCACAGATATTGTTCGGTTTGAAGAAATGACATGGTGTAAAATTGTTGTCTTTCATCGAACACGGGATGGTCACTTTACCAAGTTTCAAAACACTGAGGACACCCACCCTATAACCGTCTTTATGTACTTACACGATAACCATTTCAATGGCATCGTGAATCTGAAGGGTTTTCTGGGTGTGTCATATGTTTGTGAGTGGTGTTATACAGGTTTTAACACCTGCGGTGATCATGGCTGTAAACATAGCTGTAGTGTCTGTCTTCATGAAGTTTACCCAACCCCGTAATACAAAGCATTGCCCGGACTGTAAGCGGATATGTTATTCTGACTTTTGTTATAGACAGCATAAACGCTTGAAGCACCACAAAGGTGTGGGTCGTTGGGTTAGCAGGTGTGACCAGAAGAAAGACTGTGTCGATTGCGGCCGTCATTACATAGTTAGTAATACCTATAATTATAACTATAAAGCGCACAAGTGCACGGCTAACATGTGTCCCAATTGTAACATGGATCTGGCGGTTGAAATGAATCATCAGTGTTTCATAAAACCCTCTAATCCCGAGGACCCCAGTGAGCGCTACATATTTTTTGATTTTGAGACAATTGCCAGTCTAGTCAACGGTGTACACACAGAAAATTTTGTGTGTGCAATAAGCTTTGATAACGAGACGTGGTGTTCAGCCAGAGATGGTTGTGTCGCTGCTTTATTCCAAAAGTTTAGGCAACAGAAATATAATGACTACACATTTATAGCACACAACTCTAAAGGTTTCGATGGTTACATCTTGATGTAGTACCTTGCTAACAATGGTATTGGCACAACACTTAAGGCTTACTGCATGAATGATGTGGTCATCTTGAGAGAGGGTTGTATGCGCTACAGACTCGAGTTCCTGGAGTGTGGTGGTGTTGACCCATTCCGGTCAATTACGATTGCTTCGGCTTGCATGAATGTCTTTTGCAACAGATTCCTCACCAAGGACACCACTGCATTGGTCCCCTCAGACAACTGCAACCGTTGTCAGAAGACATTCTCAAACAGCTCAATCCAATGGCTTGAATATGTGGCCTCTGATGAGAATATATCAATACAGCATGCCCTGAACAGGGGTGAAGTGAAAATCGGTGCCTACTATGTTGAGGGATATGCTGAACGCAATGGGGTGTGCACAGTCTATGAATTTCTAGGCTGTTTCTGGCTCGGTCACCCAAAGTGTCATTGTTCAGCAAGCACCAATCTGTGCATCAACCCGTACTGAAAAGATTCATCACCCAGAGGCAGCATATATAGTGAGAACAATAATGGGCCCAGAACCGAGCCTTGAGGAACACCAAAACATACCTTTGATTTGTCAGAGGATATGCCATCCACACATACGAACTGATATCTTTCAGATAAATAAGATTTAAATCAGGCTAGAACATGTCCATGTAGCCCAATATGGGTTTCCAGTCTCTCTAAGAGAAGGGAGTGATCAATAGTGTCAAAAGCAGCACTACGATCAAGAAGCAACAGGACAGATGCGGAACCTTTGTCTGAGGCCATTAGAAGGTCATTTGTTACCTTCACGAGTGCAGTCTCAGTACTATGATGGGGTCTGAAACCGGACTGGAGCATTTCATAAATGTTATTTGTCTTCAGGAAGGCATTCAGTTGTTGGGAAATACATTTTTCTAAGATTTTTGAGAGGAACGGGAGGTTCGATATTGGCCTATAATTGTTTAATATGTCAGGATCCAGATTCGATTCTTTTTAGAAGAGGCTTAATTTCCGCTATTTTTAGTGAGTTTGGTACACATCCGGAGGAAAGGGAGCCATTTATTATGTTCAACATTGGCTGACCTAGCACAGGAAATTATCAGCATTTGAAAATGTTCGAAGTTTATGCATGAAGTTTATTAGAGCCTATGATTCAACACCGTTTGAAAACAGTTGCAGCCAATCATCAGATGTGTTCCTGACCGTTTCCATATGCTTGTTCTGATTATTAAAACGCTTTATACCGACAGGGTCTCGGTTATTAAAAGGTCTACAAACATCAATACTGCTCTTGATAGCTTTGTGCATCAACTGTTTAATCGCTAAACCCACATTTGTTGATTTGTTTAGATACATGTAAACACGACAACTGAAGTTACCCATCCTTAGACAGCAGACTCTTTGCTTTCGTCACACCAAGACGCTACTGCGTCGCATTCAGCTCCCTCATTAAATTTATCCATGTATTCATCCCTGTTCTCACTCAGTCGCTGTGTGATGTTCAGCTCCAACTTGAGCTCATGCGGAAAGTTCTCAGCGGCCACGTGAACATCGGTCAGCGGTGCATGAAACCCCGATGCGTTCAAAGCCTTGACCAAAACGTTTCAGTTGCGGTGTTAAAACTGTCTCAACGATGTCATCATAATGGGTCTCAAAAAAATAATCAAGCAGATCAAGAAGAATGTCTTCTCTGGCTCGGGTGGTCCACTTCCCATCCGATGCATGCTTTGTGGAAAATAGCCGCAACAACGTTTTCCAGAATCATACCCAATGTTGCTTTGAGGATCTTTAAAACTTTTGGTGCAAGGCATTCGTCCATTTTGTGATAACTCTTGTTAGCATTTGAAAGGTATGACAGATTAAGAGGTCCTAGCTGATCACCAAACCGGTTAAGCCAATGATAATTTCTTGTTGGGTATGCCGGTGGAATCGAGCTGTCGGGGTCCGGGGTTCCGTAGAAGGCTTCAGCGTTGTCATCCCAGGCGTCACACAGCCAGTCCTCAGCCTTGGGTACTTCAATCTCTGGTTGATTCAATCAATCAATCAATCAAATTTATTTATGAAGCCCTTTTTACATCAGCAGTTGTCACAAAGTGCTTTTACAAAACACCCGGCCTTAAAACCCCAAGGAGCAAACAACAGTAGTGTTGAATTTCAGTGGCTAGGAAAAACTCCCTAAGAAGGCCGAAATTTAGGAAGAAACCTAGAGAGGACCCAGGCTCAGAGGGGT